>JAMXBD010002274.1:0-215837 GCA_024138025.1 Combretum micranthum | reverse complement strand
CCAATCTTGAGTGGGGTGATTCATAAGTCATGCAACCATAATCCGATCTCTTTCCTCTTAATTATATAACCTCTGTTGTTTTACTGTGGTAGTTTTATGTGCCTACTCCACATCCGTTAACTTAAGCGATTTCACATCCTTAATGTTAACGTAAGCCCCCTCGCCTATCCACTAATATACTTTGGTTCCACCAAAGGTATATCAGCCAATGCAATATGACTCACTACGTGATATGCATGTACAGTTTATTCATATAATCCTGGCATGTGAATTAGGTAAGTTAAGAGCGATCATAGAGAATTTCAGACAATTCAAGTCTATACTAACTCATACAATATTTTTACAATAAGTCTTACCTCGATATATGTATCATTCATTCAACCAAGGTTATATCACAATTTATTACAATTTTATCTTTTCCTAATTCTAATGCAACTAGCTACAATCACAATCAAGGTAACAAAATATGAGGAAGACTCACTTGGCCATTGGATTACCGGTCTCTTAGTAAAAGTACTCCGGTGATAGGGAATCGTCGATTTCGAGGTCACCCAAAAAGGAAGAAATACCCAAATGAGTATTTCTACTCAAAACTAATCCATTTCTATCTCATACAAAATATTAAATTCGTAATTCTCGTCCTAAACGAAAATTTCAACTTAAAACGGCCATACCTTGGTCGTTTTAACTCGAAATTTAGCAAATTATATATCGATTTCTATCTACTTCGAAGATCTATCTAATTATAATATCATATTTAAGTTTTGAAAACTTTGAAGATTTAAAAGGATCTGATCAGATCAGAACAGTAGCGAAATCCAAATGGAAAAATTGATTTTATGAAAGTTCAAGAAGTTTCTACGATCCAAAGCAAGTATTTCATAATATGAAACAAGTTACTATACCATAAATGATATGTCATGAGATATATATATATATATATACACAATGTTCTTGATGATATTGAATAAAAGAAATTTTTAGAAAACTTTTCTTCGTAAGACTTTATGAAAAATCAACTTAGAAAGGCTAGTCTTGTATTCTTGACAATCCACACTTGTTTTTAGAAAAATGCCTTGATAAAATCTATTTATTCTTGTAAAAATTAAGCCTTCATTATGTATATTCCCTAAGGCCATTGTTTTTCAATAAAAACTCCCATTTTACACTTGGTAAACATGTTTTTAAAATTGGTTCATCCAAAAATCCGAATTTTGTAAAAATTGTTTTTGTGATGATTCTTCTAGGAAAACTCATTTGATACTTAGAAAACTAAGGCTCAACCAACATAGCCACTAAAGACTTCATTTCTTTAATAAAACTTCTATTTTGAGTTGAAAATTAGGAGTTTTCATACCATTACTCCATTATTACGAATTTCTTAAAATGATAAACAATTCAAATTTTCCTACTTTATTTCTACTCCTTGGTCTACATATTTTTCTTCGTAAATCTCATCTTAATTTATAAAAATCATTACTTGATGATATCTTTGACTTAAACTCTTTATTTTTCATATAAAACACAAGTTTTGAAGTTGATAAAAGGCTTTTTAAAGGCATGGTTTTGGAACCATAAGAATTTACAAAATTTGGATAAAACTCAAATTTTTTATTTTGTAATCTCTTCCTATTTTTGAGAATCTCTACTAGTACATCTACCATTTACTTATAAAAAAACATCTCCTATTGATGCATATTCCATCAGCCTTCCATTTTCTAAACAAATCTTTCATTTTGGTGTTGAAAAATGGATTTTCAAAGTTGGTCTTGATTGAGATCCGAATTTACCAAATTATTTTTGGACATATCTTTTGATAAAATCCATCTAAACTTCGGAAAAATCATCCTTTACATATCCTATCTTAAGAGCCCTCCATTTCTTGAATAAAAACTTCATTTTTTCATTGGAAAACATGTTTTTAAACTATGCCTTGGCTTAAATCCGAAAATAGAGTTTTGTTAGGAAAAATAATCTTTGAAAATCATCTTTGAACCATATAAAATGAAGTCTTGATGATAATATACATTAAACCTTCTTTATCTTAAGTAAAAATTTCATTTTGACACTTAGAAAGTGGTTTTCAAAAATGGGTCTTGCCTAGATACGAATTTTACCATTTTGTGCAAGTTCAAATCCAAGATCTAGACAAAATATGAATGACTATAAAAGAAATGCATGGTAGTAGCCCTAAACCTATGATCTAAACATAAACAAACCACGCTTCATAAAAATTTAGATCTACAAACTATAATAAATATGAAGATAATAAAGTCTTGAAGATAACAAATATAGAATATCATTATAGATCATAAACAAGAGGAGTGTTTCAATGTTTGGGCATCATCATCTCTAGCCTTTAGGCATTATGGAGAGTCATTTGATGCATGAAACCTCCATATAATCAATCTATAGTATCTATGGAAGTTTAAGAAGAAGGTTTACTCAAAGGATCTTCAAGAATGGAGTGTGGAAGCAAGAAATGGAATTGGGAGCAGCTTGTATTGTAAACCCTGGTTTTTCAAGCAGGCAAGATGATCCTATAACCGGAAACCAAAACCCTAAACCGGAATAGCTCAAGTCTGGAGTGAGAACTAAGAACCCTAATTCTGGCTTTTCCTCGGTTTCCAATTAAGAAACTTTTACAAGAAAATTTAAATTTGAATATAGTTCCTAATTATTTTTCAAACCAAGGAAATATCGGATTTTTGGAAAATTTCAATTCCGGGTCATCCCGAGACCCATTATAGAAAAACGTGCCCCGGAACTAGAATTTCAAAAATATACTTATGAGTGCTCATTTGAACCGAAATAAAATAAGGATTTCAAAAATATATTTTTCATAATTTTCCGGTTTATGAAAAATACAGTTATAGCCTTTTTATTCGTATTTCATTACTATTGGAAATTAAATTGTCTTGTCAACTATTCACTACTATTCAAAAAGTGACACCTATACCACCTACACTACCTATTAACACACCCTACAAATCTAACTCTTACCATCACTAAAATCACTCACTTTTCTCTACACATTTTGTCCTTTAACCTTCCTTACAAATCATAACAATTTCACATAAGTTAAATCAATCATTAAAGTAAAAATTTCAAACTTTCCCTTCCTCTACAAGCTCCATGGCGGCGTGATGATCCCCCCTCCCATGTCCATTTTGCAATTTTTTTTAACTCCTTTTAACCTAAACTCATTCCTATTTAAACTACTTTTTCTCTCTCTTTCCTCATTCTTTCACTTTCCAAATTTTTAAAAGTAAAAAGCTCTCATTTTCTCTCCCCATTTCCCTCTTGGCCGAAACTTCCCAAGCCCCCCCCCCACACACACAACTTCCTATTTCCTCTTTACATCTCCATTCCACTTCAAGTAAGTAAGCCTTTTACCTTTCCATCCTTAGATCTTTGTTATGGCTAAGTAATTCTTTGATATTTCAACCAAGTGTCCCATGATCTTTTGGTAGGGACAATGAGATATCAAGACAAGAATACCGAACCATACAAAGTGGATCTAACTTTTAAAGAAGCTTTCATACCAAAAGCTTTATGTTCCTCCAACAAAAAGTGTTTTTAAACCAAAGATCTTTTAGAAAAATATAGTTTTATGTTTTCAAAACTCATTTGAGCATATGGAATAATAGATCTATCATTTTACTACTCATGTTCATGTAGGCATTTAAGGTCTCATCATTATATTGTGTTTATGTGCATTAATAGTCTTTAATGCTTTGTCTTTAGTAAATAACCTTTTATATGTAGATTATGGTTAGATGAGTTAATAAAGTCAAAAAGAAAACACTTTTCAAAATATGAACTAGTATAAATTCGGATGATTTGGAAACCTAGGATAAAAACACTTTTATCAACTTCTAACCATACCTTTTTCAAGAAAAAAGAAGTTTTTCAAGATGAACTTCGAAAAGTAAATAATTTCAAGATGAACTTCGAAAATAAACCCTAAAAATCACTCCAAATTAAAACCGAATTTCGATAAGTCCTAATTCACGAACGAATTCAGAAACTTCTTAATCTTGAGAAAATGAAAATCTTTAAACAATAAAATAAGAACTCAGTGGTCTTCAAATTCAAAACCACGACGTACAAAAAATTCCATATTTAACTCCGACTTATACAAACGGGTAATAGAAAGCTCAAAAACAAATTATTAAAAAGCAAATAACGATTGACTTTCGAAAATATAACTCAATTCAAGAATTCCGAAAACATTAAGAGATATTAAATACTTACAAAAATAAAATTTAAAATAAATTTCTCAAATTAAATATGTTGTATAAACATAAATATCAGTTTCCAAATTGGCAAAGGTCTAAACAGGAAAATCACCCGGAAATCCTAACCGGAACACAATAGCGTAAGTCTGGCAATCTAGCGCCCCTAACCCTAGAGGCCGAGATGTAGTTTAAATATGTAGAATAGCTCATAGTAATATGAGTTTGTTTAAAAATATCAGATTGGTAAATTTTTGACCTATTTCGAACCCGTTCGGATACAGACTTCGAAAAGCGTGTCCCAAGGCTCGAGATATCAAAAATATACCAATAGTACCATTAGACTCGTAATTTCATAAGATTCTTAAATATATCAGTTATATAATTTTTCGGGTTATAAAAGTTACAGTTATAACCTTTTTATCGTATTTCCATTATTACCGGTAATTGATTAGTCTTTTGCACTATTCATTTTTATTTTATTACAAAATTTTATTATTCTTATAAAGTCTTATATTTTTAGATAAATATTTTATATGTTATATAAAATTTTGTTTTTCTAAAATTTAGTTCGTTTCGGGTCTTTACGGGATCAGATTCTGTTTAAGACCCGGTACTAAAAATAAAATAAATTAATTTAATAATTGGAAAAATTTTAAAAATATTTTTATTCCCATAAAATATTTTTCTAGAATTTTTCGGGTTATAAAAATATTATTTATAACCCATATTCGCGTATTTTGATCATACCGGTAACATATTTGTTAAAATACTAAAATAATTCAAATAATTATTTAATTTTAATTATGAAAAATCTGCTACAATTATTTGGAATAATTTTTCTAATTTTATTTTATTTTGTTTTATTTTATTAAGAAAGTACTCTTACAACCCATCTTTTCAAGTACACCTCTCACACATCACTTCTTTTTCACTTCAATCTTTTTACACTTTATTAAATCAATTCTTGGCAGATTTTTTTGACTCCTTTTGGCTGCCTTTTGTCCTTTGAAACCCTCCAAAAATTAATTACAATAACTCTCTTTCAATACTTTTTCAAAAAGCTACACATACCATTAATTACATTACAATTTCAAGTCAAAAGCCAATCAAATTTCTCTCTCTCTCTCCCCCTCTCTTTCACGTGAATTCCCCCCCAAATTTCTGCCCTTGCTTTATTTTTTTCTCTTTCAATTAATTAACACACATTAAATGCACTCATTTTCTCTCTCTCCTTCATTTACTCACTTCCCTCTTTCATTCTTTAGTCTTTCTCTCTCATTTTTCCTCTCCTTCTTCTTCTTTTCCTCTTGTTCTTCTATGAAAACAAGCTGCCCCCACACCTTTCATTAGCTTCCACACTTCATTTTTAAAAGATTTCTAAGCAAATCTTCTTCCCAAAGCTCCATAGGTGATATAGGTAAAGTGTAATGAAGGTTTCATGCATCAAATGAACTTCCATAAGCTTAAAAGCTTAGGATGATGATGCCAAAAATGAAATCTTTCTCTTCTCCACTTTTATTACCTTGTATTATAATTATTTTCTTGTTTAAAGTTATTATATTTTGTAGATCTAACTTTTTATGGCTTTGATTTTTGTTTATGCCATAGATCTTGTTATTTAAGTTGTTATTTTTGTTATTCCTTATGATTTATGCATAGATCTAGCATTCACATGTCTATCTTAGTGATTCATGCATGTAAAACTAGTTTAGAAAACTAGATCTAAAGTTTTGAGTTCATAGATGCATTAGATCTTTGTTTATGTTCATGAACAACTTGCTATAGCTTGATGATGGTAGGAAAGTTGTAGGAAACCCAAGATCTATTTTGTTTTCAACAAAAATCAATTTTGAAAATTCGGATGAAAATGGAACCCTATTTAGAAAAGTGGTTTTTCAACTTTAAAATGTATATTTTTCATTTAAAATGAAGGGCTTAGAGTATAGATACCATAAATGAAAGATTTTGATAAGTGAAGTTTAGATCCATGATGTTTATAGCTTATTACCATGCATTTGTTTAATGTTTATGTTCATATTAATTATAGATCTTAGTTATAAACTCAAACAAAATTGTGGAATTCGTATTTTGGCAAGACCCCCATTTAAAAACTACTTTCCAAGTGTCAAAATGTAAATTTTACTTAAGAAAATGAAGGCTTAATATATGTATATCATCAAGACTTCTTTTTACAAGAATCAAAAGTGATTTCCAAAAGTTATTTTCAAAATAAAAATTCTATTTTCGGATTTTGGCCAAGGCCTATTTTAAAAACATGTTTTCCAACTCAAAAATAAAGTTTTTATTCAAGAAATGAAGGGCTCTTAATATGTGATATGTAAGGAATGGATTTTCATAAGTTTAGATAGGTTTTATCAAAAGATATGTCCAAAAATGAATTTTGTAAATTCGGATCCCAACCAAGACCAAATTTTAAAACCCATTTATCAACATCAAAACTCATGTTTTATGTGAAAAATGAAGTATATAGGTAATAGGTATCATTAAGTAGTGATTTTTATAAGTTGAAATGAGTTTTGATGAGATTAATGTATAAAACAAGAAATAGAATTAAGATGAGAACATTTTGAGTTAGTAACCAATTTGTGAAATTCGTAATTTTGAGTGAAGGCCATAAGAACACCTATTATCCAAGTTCAAAATGAAAGTTTTATGTATTAAATGAAGTCCTTAAGTAATAGGTATCATAAGGTCTTAAATTTTAATGCATTAAACAAGTTTTCCCCAAATGAATCATTCAAAAAGTGGATTTTCTAAAATTCGGATTTTTGAGTAAGTCATATTGGAAAACATATTTACAAAGTGTAAAATGGGAATTTTTTATGTAGAAATGAAGGT
This sequence comes from Combretum micranthum, assembly GCA_024138025.1. Lineage (NCBI taxonomy): Eukaryota > Viridiplantae > Streptophyta > Magnoliopsida > Myrtales > Combretaceae > Combretum > Combretum micranthum. The sequence goes on along the minus strand of JAMXBD010002274.1, from coordinate 208,737 downwards.
CATAAGTAGTATATATAATGAAGACTCAATTTTGACAAAAATAATTATATTTTCTTAAGTAACAAATCCAAAACAAATGGAAATGATAAAAGTTAGAAAACTAGATTTTTCATAAGTAAGTTGTCATTATGGTCTTGCAAAATAAAAAGTTATAAAATTTCCTTTTAGTAAAATCATCAAGATCATGCATACACTAAGCTCATCTCATGTCATTCATGTTAGGAAATCATTTATATTGCATGTATAGCTAATCTATAAGATAGGAATATTACAAACGTTTACAAAACTATTTTTCGGAATCGGAAACCGTTACTGATCAGATCTGATCCCTCCGTTCCGAGACCTAAATGTTTTCAAATCTTTAAAATAATATTAGAAATAGATAGATCTTTCGAAGTAGATAGAAATTGATATATAATTTGCGAGATTCCGAGTTAAAATGACCAAGTTATGGCCGTTTTAAGTTGGAATTTCCGCTTAGGACGAGAATTACAAATTTGATAGTTTGTATGAGATAGCTTGGACTAGTTAAGTGATGAAATACTTATTAGGGTATTTCTTCCTTCTTAGGTGACCCCAAGAACGACGATTCCCCTACCACCGGATTACTTGTACTAAGAGATCGGTGATCCAATGGCCGAGTGAGTATTACTTCCGATTTCATTTATTGTATGTGATTGTAATAATAGTTGCACTAGGTATTTGGTAAAGATAAAATGGATATGCATGATGGGGACGAATGGGAAAGATGTATGCTTGTTGTTGATATGAGAAATGGAATGTAAGAATATCGAAGCCGAGTGATTAACTATTGCCTGTATAGATGAATTAGAATTGATTGTCTGCGATTATTGACTGATCACTTAAAAGAATTGGTATAATTGATTATTTGGAATTGAAGATGAAATTGAACTCATTCATACACGATGGGGATAGAGCATTAGCATTTGTCGGTTTATCGTTGTACCTTAAACGATTTTATAGTTTATAGTTGTCCGTAAGCTGAAACGGTCTCGGTCGTACCGCAGGATTCGTTAATCTGCTAACCCGGGATGGAGGGCGCAAGTCCATCCACATATGATTTCCGGCAGGTCATATGTTTGTTGAATTCACGAGTTTGATGCATATCACTTGTCTGACTAATCACTTGATTGTATGATGTGTTATAAATGTAATCCTGGAAGTTTTCACTCACTAAGCTAGTGTAGCTTATACCCCTATAGTTGTTTTAAATGAACAGGTTATCTCAAATGCAAAGTGGGGACTGAATTGGTTGGAGCCGGGTATGACTCCGGGGTTTCGGCAAGACATAAGTATGACTGAAGTTATTAGCTAGGTTTTCCTATTTGCCTTGTAATAGTTTATGTAGTAGAACTTTTGATGAATTTAATTGAAGTTAATGAGATTGTATTTTGAAGAATAGTGAATTGAGTGTCCTTTACATTGTTCTTAAGTTGTATCAACATAAAATGCATTACTCCGATGAGTCTCCTCCATGTGTTAGACGCCTTGTACATAGTATGAAGCCTTCGTGTGACTGAGGTGTCATTCTTAGGCTTTAATATTGTGTACGCGACTGCCACGTTTAGGGTACCCTTCGGGCGTGACATAAGTAATAGATAATGTTTGGTGATATTTCATGAGTCTAAATGAGATTTACTAAAGATAATGTTGGAAACAAGAAATGAAGTCCATAGAAGTTTTGAGCTAAAGGTCATGTAGACAAAATTCGTAATAATGGATGTAGGGTTAAAACACTATTTTTCCAACTTCAAAAATGATATTTTTCTTAAATAAATGAAGTCCTTAGGATATAGGTATAATAAATACTTAAAGTTTTAAGTACAAAATATATTTTTCCTAAAGGAATCAACTTGAAAATGGACTTTTGTAAATTCGATTTTTGGAAACCCCATAGCAATGAACCACTTAAAAGTTTATAAAATGAAGATTCTATTTAAGAAATAAAGGCCTTAGGATATAGCTTATAGGTCAAAACTCTTGAACAAAATAGACTTTTCCTAAAAGAAATCCTTGCAATATGTAGGTGTGACTAAGTGTAGCAAACTCACTTGTTAAACAATGGTATGAAAGGTTTCTAAGAAAAGTTTATTTAAAATTCTTTAAATCTAAAAAGTTAAAAGAACTTAGACTCATTAAAATTCATATCATGACATTCATGATAGGGAAAAATCATTATCATTGCATTTAGTTGCATTTTGTACTTAGGAATCTCAAGTGCATTCATGAAAACCACATTTTTGGAATCAATAAACCCGCTGTACAGATCTGATCCCTCAATTCCGAGCCTTAAATATTTTCAAAACTTGATTTAAACTTCATATTTAGAAAGCTCTTCCGAAGTAGATAGAAATCGGTATAAAATTTGCGAAATTCCGACTTAAAACGACCAAGTTATGGCCATTTAAAACGGAACTTCGAAAATGACGCGATTTTCGGTTTCACTAAGTTTTCTTAGAGTTTTAGTGTCCTAAGTTGGTAGAATACTTATTAGGGTATTTCTTATATGAATAGGTGAACCCGTGGACGGTGACTCTTTGCCTCCAGATTATTATAACTAGAAGACAGTTACCAATGGCGGAGTGAGTTTTCTTCTCGATTCATTATTGTATTGCTTGTAAAGTAGTGCACTAGAATATAGCCAAATGAATGGAATATGAATGATGAGGATTAATGGGAAATTATATGATTGATGATGATGTAGACACAAATTAAGAATATCGAAACCGGGTGATAAACTTTGGTTGTGTAATTAGCTATGATGGATTATCTGAAAAATTGATTGATCGCCTAAGTAAATTGGTTTAATCAACTACTTGGACTAATGCTAAATTGACATGTGCATATCACAAGGGGAAGGGAGCATTAGCATTTGTAGGTTAGTCGTGAACCATAAACGACATCGAATAATCGTAGGTTAGTCGTGAACCATAAACGACATCGAATAATCGTAGGTTAGTCGTGAACCATAACGACATCGAATAATCGTAGGTTAGTCGTGAACCATAAACGACATCGAATAATCGTAGGTTAGTCGTGAACCATAAACGACACGAATAATCGTAGGTTAGCCGTGAACCATAAACGGGATATTGTTAGTACCGCAGTAGTCTTAATCTGCTAACCCAGGATGGAGGGCGCAATTCCATCCACATATGATTTCCGGTTGGTCATATGTATGTTGAACTCATGTGTTTAATGCATACACTTGCTTGATAATAACTTGATTGAATTTTGGCATAAATGTTATTGTGGGAGATTACACTCACTAAGCTAGTTAGCTTACGTCCCTACAGTCCATTCCTTTTGCAGCTTTCCCATTTGTGGCTTAGGCGACGTGACCCGGCTGAACAGGTACCGAAGCTAGGAGTTTCCCTTAGAAGTTGAAATTTCTGTATTAGACTTCCATAGAAAACTTCTAAGACTTGGATGACTGTAATAGACCGTTAAATATTCTTTGCAGGGGAATGCCCCTTAGAATTTGTAATATTTATTTATGTTTCATGAATTATATCCTACCCTATGCTATTGCCAAATTAAGCTTTTATCTCCATTCGGACTTGTACTCTATTGTTGTAAAGGTACGCCTTACATTCTATATGAGACTCTCTCGAAAGACTAAGGTGGTAATTCGGGAATCTTATATGGCATGTGGCGGACTATTACGTTTAGGGTACCCTATGGGGCATGACATGTATCCTCACAAGAAAAAGGCTAAGAAAGTGATAATGAGAGGAAAAAGAGAGTGTAAATGATATAGGGTTGCAAAGGAATGAAAGGGTGTAAATAAGATGCATTAAATAGAAAGAGGGAGTGTATTAATGTGTGTTAATTAATTGAAAGAAAAAAAATAAAACAATGGAAAAAAATGGGGTGCTGCACGTGAATTCAACAAGAGAAGAGAGGAGTTTAATTGCCTTGTAACTTGAATTTTGAAAGTGTAACTTATGTTACTTAATTTGCTAACTAAATGAGACTTTTAAAACATTAAATAAATCATTAAAATAAAGAAAAGAGGCTATTTTTTGAGGGTGGTCAGCTATCCAAGCATGGGAATGGAGTGTAAAATGAGTGAAAAAAGACATGATTAATGTGTAGAAGTGACAATTGAAGTATGGCTGAAAAGTACTTTTTATTAAGAAAATATATAAAATAAAATTAAGAAAAATATTTTTAAATGAGTGGTAGAATTTTCATAAATAAAATTAAATAATTAATTGAATTATTTTAGTATTTCAACAAATATGTACCAGTATGACAAAATACGTGAATATGAGCTATAAATGATATTTATAACTCGAAAAATTCAAAAAAATTATTTTATGAAAGAAAAATATTTTTCAATTATTAAATTAATTTATTTTATTTTTAGTATCGGGTCTTAAAAAGAAACTGATCTCGTAAAAACCCGAAACGAATTAAATTTTTGAAAAACAAAATTTTCTATGATATATAAAATAATTTTCTAAAAATATAAGGGTTTACAAGAATAATAAAATTGTGTAATGAATAGTAGTGAATAGTGCTAAAAGATTAGTTAATTACTGGTAGTAATAAAATAAGAATGTAATTGAAAAATCAGATATTTCTAGTTATCGAAAAATTATAAAACTGATATTTTGAAATCCTTATGAAAATACGAGTCTAACAGTATTAATGGTATATTTTTGATATCTCGAGGCCCGAGAGACATGCTTTTTCAAAGTCTATTCGAACGGGTTCGAAATAGGTAAAAAATTTACCAATATGATATTTTTAAGCGACCTTATATTACTACGAGCTATTCTACACACTTAAACTACACCTCGGCCTCTATGGTTAAGAGCGCGAGATTGCCGGACTTAAACTACTGTACTCCACTTAGGATTTCTGGGTGATTTTCTGGTTTAGATATTTGTCAATTTGGAAGCTGATGTTTTATGTTTATACAACATATTTGATTTGAGAAATTTATTTTAAATTTTTATTTTTTAAGTATTTAATATCTTTTAACGTTTTCAGAATTATTGAATTGGGTTTTATTTCTGAAGGTTAATCGTTTTCACTTTTTAATAATTTTGTTTTTGGGTTCTATATTACCCGATTTTAGAAGTCAGAGTTAAGTATGGAATTTATCGTATGTAGTGGTTTTGAATTTGAAGATTGTTGAGTTCTTATTTTATTTATTTATTTTAATTTTTTTTAAGAAATCTCATTTTCCCAAAATTAAGAAATTTCTGGATTCGTTCGTGATTTAGGACTAGTTGAAGTTCGATTTTAATTTGGAGTCATTTTTAGAGTTTATTTTTTATGTTTATTATGGAATTATTTACTGAAATTTTCTAGGGCTTACACTCTTGATCCAAATATGATCTCCCTTGATCTTATTCTTAAAAAAAAACACTCAAAAACTCTGAATTCTCTCTCTTTGGTCAAAAGAAGGAGGTTACAAATGAAAAACACGAACCCTAGAATCTCTTATATAGGAAACACTTCGGATAGGAAACGCTGGCACTTACGCTGGCGGCTTATGTCCTTACGCCGATAGCCTTCTTGCCGGCTTTCACAAATTTCATAAAAGTCCGAGAGCTTTACGCTGGTGGCTTTCACATATAGGCTGGCGGCCTATAGACCAATTTGCCTTTGTCAAAAGCTATTCTTCAAACATCTTTAGGTCATAGAAAAAAAAAATCAAGTTAATACTAAGGTGGACCATAAAACCCTCTTATTTTTCAACATATGAAAACTTTTCCTCTTTACCTTAATTTATTGAAGATTTACTATTTTTAAAGACTTGTTGACCATCATCAATGCGAGGGATGATTATTATATATCTCATTTGTTAGCAATGACCAAAATTTCCTTCTCCTTAATTAACAAATAACATTTGGTCACGCCCCATAGGGTATCCTAAACGTAATAGCCGCCACATATTAAACAAACTCTCGAATTCCCTATCCGAGCCCTTCGGGAGTCTTAATAGATGTAAAGCGTTCCTTTACTACAATAGAAACTCAACCAATGGAGTTAAAATAGTTTCATGTGGCATTCATTAGTCATAGATAAATACCAAAACGCATAATTATACTTTACAAAATCTAAGGGCATTCCCCGCAAAATAATATAAAGTCCATTACAGTCATCCAAAGTCCTTTAGTTTCCAACGGAAGTCTATACAAAAATGAAGTAAACTTCTATGGGAAACTCCTATCTCCGGTACCTGTGCTAGGCTTGCCTCGGTCTAAGCCAGATAAACTCGTGCTGCAATAAGTAAAAACTATGGGGGCGTAAGCTAACTAGCTTAGTGAGTAAGAACTTCCATACCACAATTAAGTACAATTCATTCAAACAAGTGATTATTCAAGCAAGTGTATGCATCAAACAAATGAGTTAACAAACATATGACCAACCGGAAATCATATGTAGATGGACTTGCGCCCTCCATCCGGGTTAGCATTAACGAATCCTGCGGTACGACGCTGTTTAAGCTCACGGTCAACTAAACAATAATTCGTTTTATGGATCACGATTAACCAACAAATTCGTTTTATGGATCACGATTAACCAACATATTCGTTTTATGGATCACGAAAAACCAACCAATGCTAATGCTCCATCCCCTTTGTGATGAATGAATCCCATTTACAATTGAAGTTGAATATACATTAGCTCAATTCTTTTAGGTGACCAAATAGTATTAGCAGACATTCAATATAAGATACTAGCTAATCAGTCAATAGCTTAACACCCAGTTTCGATATTTGTTAATTCCATTCCCACATCAACAGCAACAAATAACAATTCCCATATACCCATCATGCATATCCATTTTTATCTTTGCCTACTCCACTAGTGCCACTACATTACAATCACAATCATTAATTGAGAGTGGAAGTAAAACTTACTCGGCCATTGGACCTGTCTTCTAGTAGTAAATCGGCGAAGGTATCGTCTTGCTCTAGATCACCTACCAAGTAAATAAACCCTAATGAGATTCTCATCATGTAACTAATTCAAACTATGCATCTAGACTAGATGAATTCAGAATTTTTCGCTATTTGCGGAAGCTCCGACTTAAAACGGCCATAACTTGGTCATTTTAACTCGAAATTTCGCAAATTTTATATCGATCTCTATCTACTTCGAAAGATCTATCTATTTCTAATATTAATTTCAAGTTTTGAAAACATTAAGGTCACGGGGTCAGATCTGTTCCGTAAACTCTCTAATTTTGAAATTTGCTTTGCTTTTGATGAGAAATATTCCTAGTTGATGATTCATGTATAAATGGTATATGAATATTCCTAACATGAATATCATGTAATGAACTCTATATATGCATGATTTTGATGATCGTTGATTATAGACTCTTATGAATTCCTAATTATTAGGAAATTCCTTAATGATTCCTTATTACAAGTCATTATTACCAATCCTACATCCCCTAATGTTTTTATGATTTTATCCTTAGAATTTTATTTATCACCTAATTAAAAATGTTACCAACATCCATATTAGTCAAGACCTCCTTTTATGCATAAAAATCCACATTTTCATTGAGTAAATATGTTTTGAATGAGCTACTTGGAAAAATCCGAAGTTTGTACTTTCTTTTCTTGCATTTTCCTTATGAGAAAACTTGTTTAATGATCAAAATTGGGCTCCAATATATCTATTATCTAAGATTTCATTTATCTCATAAAACATGTCATCTAAGCTTAGATACTAAGTGTTATGTGGGCATCACCCAAAAATAACGAATTTTGACTATACATCCATAAGTCAATATTTTTCATTCTAACTTTACTACTTGTTTTACATTTATATCTTCTAAACTCATCTAATCTTATGAAATCATTCCTTCAATATACCTATTACACATACTCCTCTCATTTTTCTTGTGAAATATGAGTTTACAAAATGATTTTGTGGTTTTTAAAGTAGGGTTCTCGATCCATCCGAATTTCCAACAAACCATTTCCTACAAAATCTTTATTTTCAATGTTCTTGCCTCCTATATATGAAGATCTACTATCTAATATCTCTATACATACACAAGACTACATTTTATGATCATCAATGCATGGAAATTAAAATAACTCTATGATCATACATGAAATGAAGATGTGAGTGTCTAAACATTAGATCTACTAACTATAATGCATGAATCATAAATCTCATGGCATGAACATCAATATATATACAAGATCTCTACTTTACATGCATGAACAATATAATCTTAACATAAACTTATTTAAACTCTAAATCCATGTCTTGTGATGGCTTGATATTCTGTTCATTGTTTTTCATGTCCCTAGCATGAGCTCATTGGATTAAATAAAAAACACACAAGATATAGCCTTGCCATTACAAGATTTAGGAAAAACAAAGCCTAAAATAACATACCAAAGGAGTTTGAAGTAAAAAGAGAAGAAAATGATTGAACTTGTGAGAGTGGGGGAGGGGGAAAGCTTACGGCACCAAGGAGAGAAGAAGGAGAGGTTTTCTCTATTGAAAAAATTTAACAAGTGAAATGAAAGAGAGAGAGGAACATTTAGTTTATATAATAAGTGGATTAGGGTTTAGTAAATAAAAAATTGAGAGGAAAACAAAGGGTGGGGGCCCGGCCATCACTTATGTGTGTAATGTGTTTGTTTTTTTTGAAATTTTGATATTTGTAATTTAGTAATTAAAATGTAATAAATGTAATAATTAATTAAGAGACAAAATTCATTGGAAAAGAAAATTGAAATGAGTAGTTGTAAGGATGTAAGAATAGGGTATGGGTAGTGTGTAGTGTAGGTTGTACTTGTGAATAGTAGACAAGACATCTACTTTACCGGTTGTAACGAAAACACGGGAAAAGCTATAACTGTAATTTTTATAGCCCGAAAATTATAAAATTGATATTTTTGGAATCCTTATAAAATTACGGTTCTAATGAATATTCCGGAACATTTTTCTGAGTTCGTGGTCCGGGCACGCTTTTCCGTAATTGAGCTCGGGAAGGCCCGAATTGAAAAATTCCCGAATTTAAAACTTTCAAAGGTCTAAAATATACTTTAGAACAATAATTCAACTTCATTTACTTTATAAAACTTCTTTTATTATGAAACCGAAGGAAAGCCGGATTTAGGGTTCCTAAGCTCCTCTCACTAGACTCAAACTGGACCGGATTAGGGTTTCGCTTCCAATTCCTGGGTTTCTTAACTACTGAGAATACCGGGTTTACAACCTCCCCACCTTAAATAAAGTTTTGTCCTCAAAACGGAACTGACGTACCTTGTCCTTCAAACAACTCGGGGTACTTCCTCCGGATTTCGTCTTCAGCTTCCCAGGTTGCTTCCTCAAAGGCATGATTCCTCCATAACACTTTAACGTAGTGAATGTCTTTGTTTCGTAGCCTTTGAGTTTTCTTATCTAATATCTTCACTGGGTGTTCCTCATATGTCAGGTTTTCCTTCAGCTGAATTGGTTCCAACTCCAGAATCCTTTCCGGGTCGGCAACGTACCTCCTCAATACTGACACATGGAATACATTGTGGATCCCGGACAAATTTGGTGGCAGGGCTAGCCGATATGCCAGATCTCCGACCCTTTCCAAGATTTCAAAAGGTCCAATGTATCTCGGGCTTAACTTCCCTTGTGTACGCATCCTCTTAATACTTTTAATCGGGTTTATCTTTAGGTACACATGATCACCCACCTTGAATTCAAGTTCTCTTCTTTTCAAGTCTGCCCAACTCTTTTGCCGGTCCTGAGCTTCTTTCATTTTCCGCTGAATCAACCTCACTTTATCTGCGCTTCTTGTACCAATTCCGGCCCAATAGCTACCTTTTCCACTTCATCCCAAAACAAAGGGGATCTACAGCGCCGTCCATACAGAGCTTCATACGGTGGCATCTGAATGGTGGAGTGATAGCTGTTATTGTAGGCAAACTCAATTAGGTACATGACTATCCCAATCCCTTTGAATTCCAAGGCACACGCTCTCAGCATGTCTTCTAGGGTTTGGATCGTCCGCTCAGACTGTCCATCTGTCTGAGGGTGATAAGCCGTACTAAAATGCAATTTAGTGCCCAAGCTCTTTTGCAGCTTGTCCAAAATTTGGACACAAATCTCGGGTCTCTATCGAAATAATCCCTGCAGGTATGCCATGTAACCGTACGATCTCTCTGATATAGATCTTGGCTAATCTTTCCATTGAGTAGGTCATATTTATGGGTAAGAAATGTGCCGACTTGGTTAACGATCCACTATCACCCATATTGCATCACAACCAGATGGAGTCTTGGGAAAACCACACACAAAATCCATGGATATCTGATCCCACTTCCATTCAGGAATAGGTAAAGGCTTTAGCAATCCACCCGGTCTCTGGTGCTCCACTTTCACCTGTTGACATACCGGACATTCATTACATAATCTGCCACATCTCGCTTCATGCCATTCCACCAATAGCGGCTTTTCAAATCTTGATACATTTTGGTACCTCCCGGATGCATGGTATATCCGGAGTTATGAGCTTCACTCATTATTTCTTTCCTCAACTCCTCATCCTCTGGCACGCACAGTCTTCCCTTCATTCTGATCACGTCCTCATCATCTATGGCAAAGTCAAGGTACTTTCCTGCTTGGGTTTCCCTTTTTATCTTTTGTATCACCTCGTCATACCTTTGGGCTTCCTTGATTCTCTCTATGAGGGTCGGTTCCAGTGCCAGGTTGGATATCTCAAGCTCAGCGCTTTGGTCTATGAACTCAATCCTTAGCTTCTCAAACTCCTTAATCAAATCTCTTTGACTTGTGATCAAGGCGGCTACTTCCCCGTGATTCTTCCGACTTAGGGCATCCGCGACCGCATTAACTTTCCCTGGACAGTAATTTATTCCCAGATCATAATCTTTTATTAATTCCAGCCATCTCCTTTGTCTCATGTTTAGCTCTTTCTGTGTGAACAGGTATTTAAGACTTTTATGATCTGTGTATATCTCACACCTTTGTCCATATAGATAATGTCTCCATAGCTTCAAAGCGAAGACAACGGCAGCTAATTCCAAATCATGTGTAGGGTAGTTCTGCTCATGTGGTCTCAATTGCCGAGAAGCATATGCAATAACCTTCCCTTCCTGCATCAAGACGCATCCAAGGCCATTCCTTGAGGCGTCACTGTGCACCGTATAGGACTTTTCTGGGTCTGGTAAAACTAAGATCGGTGCCGATACCAATCGTCGTTTCAATTCCTGAAAGCTCTGTTCCCTCTTGTCCGTCCAAACGAATTTTCATTCTTTTGAGTCAATTGAGTCAGTGGCTTGGCTATCTTAGAGAAGTCCTTCACAAACTTGCGATAGTAGCCAGCTAATCCCAAGAAACTTCTTACTTCGGTAACCGTTTGCGGTGGTTTCCAATCCACTACAGCCTTGATCTTTTCGGGGTCAACTGATATCCCATCACCGGTTACTACATGTCCAAGAAATGATATTCTGTCCAACCAAAAATCACATTTGGACAGCTTGGCGTACAGCTTATTATCCCGTAAGGTTTGCAACGCCAAACGAAGATGTTCCTCGTGTTGCTCTTTGGTCTTCGAATATATGAGGATGTCGTCTATGAAGACTATCACACACTTATCCAAAAGTGGCTTATAGACTCTATTCATAAGGTCCATAAATGCAGCTGGTGCATTAGTCAGCCCGAACGACATTACCAGAACTCGTAGTGTCCATAACGAGTACGAAAAGCCGTCTTTGGTACATCCTCAGGCTTAATCCTCAACTGATGATATCCCGAACGCAAATCAATGCGTGAAAACACACAAGCCCCTTGCAGTTGATCAAACAAATCATCAATTCTTGGCAAGGGATACCGATTCTTGACAGTCACTTTATTCAACTCACGATAGTCGATACACAATCTCATCGATCCATCTTTCTTCTTTACAAACAAAACGGGTGCGCCCCATGGCGATACACTTGGTCTTATAAATTTTTGATCCAAAAGTTCTTGCAACTGTGTCTTTAGCTCCTTCAACTCAGCCGGTGCCATCCGGTATGGTGCTTTGGATATCGGTTCGGTGTTTGGAGCCAACAATCTCAAATCAATTTCTCTCTTTGGTGGGTAATCCCGCAAGATCTCTGGAAACACATCCAAATACTCATTTACCACCATATCCCTTTCCTCACGTTTTCCTCTTCATCCAAGAAGCCTTCAATTGGTATTATCTCTTCATCCTCCATCATCAACTCAAACGAGTTTACACCCAACCTTCTCGGGACTAAGGTTTCTCCCACAAATTCTACTTTTTCCCCCATTTGATCATAGAAACTCACTGTTTTCTTTTGACAATCCACTATTGCTTTTACCTTGCTTAGCCAACTCATTCCGAGGATAACTTCGTATTTATTCATTTCCAATATTATTAAATCGCTTTTGGAGCTGTGTCCATGAACTTCCAACGGACAATCCTTTACAAATTCTCGGGTTGACACCACTTCCTGTGGGGTCTTAATCCTCAAACTAACCGTAGTTGTGGCTATAGGCAATCCCAGTTGGTTAGCCAAACTATTGGTGATGAATGAATGAGTCGCTCCCGTGTCAAATAAAACATAGGCCTCCACGTTATTCACCCGTATGTGCCCTGAGGTCAACAAATATCCATCACATACGAACCTACAATACTCTTAAGGCTATCTACATAGGGTTCCTACTTCCAGCTTTCCCATAACATATTCAATTTCATTCAGGCAACAACTCAAATTAATAACTTAAATGTTAGCTAAGGAGGGTTTCTGTTACTAACCTGTCACCAGGCCGCTATCAGCGCCTTCCTTTTGATCCAGAGCTACCAATTCCACATCCTCCTCCTCATCTTCCTCTACCATCCATTGGCCTTCGAAGTTATATAACCTCATCCCATGCATTGCTGAAGCTGCTCGGCTCCCACTTTTGTTACCAGACCTCATGGGGTTGGTATTACTTGAGGTTCCAAAGGGTCGAGCGGCCACGCTTTTCCGCTGGGGGCATTCAGAGGCTAGGTGTCCCTTTTCCTTACAAACAAAGTAGGTCATGGGCAGCTTCTTCGGGCATGTATAAACCATGTGGCCAGCATCACCACAAAAGTAACACTTGTTCTTCAACAGCGGACATTGCCTGGGAGCATGCATCCCCTTACATTTCCAACACGTGACATTGGTTTTAATCTGGGTTGGCTTACTACTAGACTCATCCTTAAACCCCTGGTACGTTCTATACCTCTTTCCTTTGAATCCTGAACTCGAGGCGTCAAACGGCCTCTTTCCATATACCCTCTTTTCAGGCTCCTGGTACTTCTTTTTCTGGCCCCTTCAATTACCCGGGCCTTCTCTACCATTTCAGGATATGTCCTAACTCCAAACTCTTCCAACTTGATCCGTAGTTCCTCATCTAAGCCTCCCAGAAATACTTGCTTCTTCAATTCTTCACTATCCCTGAAAGACTCAGGTGCATACTGTAGCAAGTGAACGAACTCGGTTTCATACTGTTCTACGGTCCTCCCCTTTTGCTTAACATGGAGGAAATCAACACTATATTTCACTCCCAAGCTGGAGGGAAAATAATTGTTCAGAAATTCCCGACGAAAGGTTTCCTAAGTGACCGGGGAAGTCAAGTTCCTTCTCTTGGAGTCCCACCAGACCTGCGCATTATACCTCAGCATATATGTTCCATATTCCAACTGCAGATAAGGTGGAATCTCGTATGCAGCAAAAAAACGCTCAATTTGAGTCAACCAGTCCTCGGCTTCATTGGTTTACCGAATGCTCCATCAAAATACCGGTTACTCTTAATAAAGTACGGTAAGGAGCTTCGGTAGGGTCTCCTGTATAGCGGGGGTGGTGGCAATGGCACATTATAGGAATGCTCCTCTTGTGGAGCCGGTGCCTCTACAGTCATTTCCCGATGATCTACGGGCGATGGATGTGGGGCCGAATCCTGGGCACTTTGCCCTGGGGGGTGTTCTGAACCGGGTTCTGATTTTGGATGAAGGTTAAAAGATTGGCCAATTGTCTAATCGCATTTAACACATCACCCTGTTGATTTTGAGGCGCAACTCCCTGAGGTTAGGTGGAGGTGCAGCCGGTTGATCGGCTTCATTCGGAAGAGACTCCTGTTCCGATTCCGAATCGTCGGTTTCGTCTGTTTATACATTGTTTAATGAATTTTTAGTATTCTTAGGAGTTTTAGATTTCAAAGGACTAGATTTGTTAACAAAGTTCAAAAATTGCGAAAATTTGGAAATCAAACTTAGAAAGAAATGGAATTTCATAAATTCATATAATCATAAGGAGAATAAAAAATTCACACATAGAGTAACAAGTTGAAATTTCATAACAATAATGTGAATGAATGAATGCTCATGCAATCTATATGCGGTTAATGTTCTTTATGCCTCATGTTTAGCATGCATGCTTTTCACAACTCCTTTCCTTTGAAATAAACGCATCTTTCATTACTTTAGCGAGCCATACAAATATTACATCAAGATTTTTGTCCCCAAAATTTGGCTAGCTATACACCAATTCCGATTCTAAACATTTTCCCTATTCCCGAAAACATGACAAAATACAGGGAAAAAGAAGCAATAAAATACTAACTATCCTGAAATCCTAAGGCAAATTGGCATCCCGCATTGCCTACTACAAAATAAGAAAATCAGGACTCCTCTTGGACTTCATGGGTTAGCTATCATCTCGGTCTCTACTCATCACTAGAGTCATCGGAGGTCGAGCTAGGAGGTCGTCTCCTGCTAGAAGAACCACCGTCGTCCCGTCGGATAAACAAACTAAGGTATTCCCTTGTATCCTCCGCTTCCTAGTAGGTCGGACTAAAGGTTCTGGTCTTCACTTTCCTCTTCTTCTCGTGCCTTGCCCTTCCCTCGGGCTCACTTCATTCTCCTCACCTCTAACTTCAGGCTCACTCACTTGAGTCTCCACTACCTCGTTTTCTCTCACCGGCTCTCCACCCATGCCTTCTACCTCCATAGGCTCGGGGGCCACAGGTTTGCTACTACTATATCAAGTACAGGGGATTTTCTCCTCCATATAAACATCTCTCCACATCATGGGGTCAAACTCGGGTTCCACCCTACCACTATCCGGTATCTCCAGCTCCCGATTAAAATCCCATACAATTGGGTTGGGTTCCGGATTCACTTCTGCTTCCGGCTCGATAGGTGGGGTAGGGGTTCTAGGGACTACATTTTCTTCCCAGTTAGGATCCTCCTCGGGGTCCTCTTCTTCTTCTTCTTTTCTCTCCTCTCCAATTACAGGCGCCCCATTCAATTGCATGCCTATATCAGTGGCTGGAGGTGGAGCTATCACTCGGTGGGAGAATGTCTAAATAAACCGCATGCCAAGTGATATGGTTCCATGCGTCTGCTATGTTCCAATCATGGTGGTCACAAGTTGTCATGGGCATACACATATAAGGGTCCTATAGGGATCCATACCCTAAAATCTGGAGGGGTTCGGTTTCCCCCATTCTTCAAAATAAATGTAGCCTCCCTAGTCATGGGCTCACGCCCATACTCAACCATGATTCTCTCCAAAGTATAAATCGTCTCCAATTTTGTCCAACTCCTCCTCCCCATGGGATCATACCTCAACGATCAACTACAGCAGCCTCCTTGTGTATCTCAATCCATCTTTCCACAGTTTGAACATTTCCCCTATAGTCGGGGATGTCTGGCTAGGGCAAAGTCTTCGCACAATTCTCTTAACCTTAACCTATACTCCACCATCTCATCATTCCTCTTGGTGAAGTTCCTGGCCGTTCCCTGGTCTCACCCAAGAGACCTACAACATATAAGACTCCTAATCAGACTTAGCAAGAAAACGTTTTTAACTCCATTTGAACCTATTAGTTAGATTTCTAAGTCCGGTTTCTTTTAATTCTATTGTCTTGTTTTATAACCTAGGGCTCTGATACCAACTTAAACTGTCACGCCCCATAGGGTATCCTAAACGTAACAGCCCCCATACTAAATAAGACTCTCGAATTCCCTATCCGAGCCCTTCGGGAGTCTTATATAGATGTAAAGCGTTCCTTTACGACAATAGAATACTCAACCAATGGAGTTAAATAGTTTAATGTGGCATTCATTAGCCATAGATAATAAACCAAAACGCATAATTATACTTTACAAAATCTAAGGGGCATTCCCCCGCAAAATAATATCAAGTCCATTACAGTCATCCAGAGTCCTTTAGTTTCCAACGGAAGTCTATACAAAAAGAATGAAGTAAACTTCTATGGGAAACTCCTATCTCCGGTACCTGCTGTGGCTTGCCTCGGTCTAAGCCAGATAAACTCGTGCTGCAATAAGTAAAAACTATGGGGTAAGCTAACTAGCTTAGTGAGTAAGAACTTCCATATCACAATTAAGTACAATTCATTCAAACAAGTGATTATTCAAGCAAGTGTATGCATCAAACAAATGAGTTCAACAAACATATGACCAACCGGAAATCATATGTGGATGGACTTGCGCCCTCCATCCCGGGTTAGCAGATTAACGAATCCTGCGGTACGACGCGTTTAAGCTCACGGTCAACTAAACAATAATTCGTTTTATGGATCACGATTAACCAACAATTCGTTTTATGGATCACGATTAACCAACATATTCGTTTTATGGATCACGAAAAACCAACCAATGCTAATGCTCCATCCCCATCGTGATATGAATGAATCCTTACAATTGAAGTCGAATATACATTAGTTCAATTCTTTTAGTGACCAACAAGTATTGCAGACATTCAATATAAGATACTAGCTAATCAGTCAATAGCTTAACACCGGTTTCGATATTTTTAAGTTCCATTCCACATCAACAGCAGACAAATATATAATTCCCATATACCCCATCATGCATATCCATTTTTATCTTTGCCTACACCACTAGTGCCACTACATTACAATCACAATCATTAATTGAGAGTGGAAGTAAAACTCACTCGGCCATTGGACGCCGGTCTTTCTAGTAATAATAATCGGGCGGTAAGGTGTCGTCTTGCTCGGGATCACCTACCAAGTAAGAATAACCCTAATGAGATTCTCATCATGTAACTAATTCAAACTATGCATCTAGACTAGATGAATTCGGAATTTTCACTATTTGCGGAAGCTCCGACTTAAAACAGCCATAACTTGGTCATTTTAACTCGGAATTTCGCAAATTTTATATCAATCTCTATCTACTTCGAAAGATCTATCTATTTCTAATATTAATTTTAAGTTTTGAAAACATTAAGGTCACGGAAAAGTAGGGTCAGATCTGTTCCGTAAACTCTCCAATTCCGAAATTTGCTTTGCTTTTGATGAGAAATGTTCCTAGTTGATGATTCATGTATAAATGGTATATGAATGAATTCCTAACATGAATATCATGTAATAACTCTATATATGCATGATTTTGATGATCTTTGATTATGGACTCTTATGAATTCCTAATTATTAGGAAATTCCTTAATGATTCCTTATAACAAGTCATTATTACCAATCTTACATCCCCTAATGTTTTTATGATTTTATCCTTAGAATTTATTTATCACCTAATTAAAATGGTTACCAACATCCATATTAGTCATGACCTCCTTTATGCATAAAAATCCACATTTTTCATTAGTAAATATGTTTTTGAATGAGCTACTTGAAAAATCCGAATTTTGTACTTTTTCTTTTCTTGCATTTTCCTTATGAGAAAACTTGTTTAATGTATCAAAAATTGGGGCTCCAATATATCTATTATCTAAAGACTTCATTTATCATAAAACATGTCATCTAAGCTTAGATACTAAGTGTTTATGTGGGCATCACCCAAAAATACGAATTTGACTATACATCCATAAATCAATATTTTTCATTCTAACTTTACTACTTGTTTTACATTTATATCTTGTCTAAACTCATCTAATCTTATGGAAATCATTCCTTCAATATACCTATTACACATACTTCATTTTTCTTGTGAAATATGAGTTTAAAAATGATTTTGGTGGTTTTTAAAGTAGGGTTCCAAATCCATCCGAATTTCCAACAAACCATTTCCTACAAAATCTTTTATTTTTCAATGTTCTTACCTCCTATATATGAAGATCTACTATCTAACATCTCTATACATATACAAGACTACATTTTTATGATCATCAATGCATGGAAATTAAAATAACTCCATGATCATACATGTAATGAAGATGTGAGTGTCTAAACATTAGATCTACTAACTATAATGCATAATCATAAATCTCATGGCATGAACATCAATATATATACAAGATCTCTACTTTACATGCATGAACAATATGATATCTTAACATAAACTTATTTAAACTCTAAATCCATGTCTTGTGATGGCTTGATATTCTTGTTCATGTGTTTTCATGTCCCTAGCATGAGCTCATTGGGATTAAATAAGAAAACACACAAGATATAGCCTTGCCATTACAAGATCTAGGAAAAACAAAGCCTAAAATCAACATACCAAAGGAGTTTTGAAGTAGAAAAGAGAAGAAAATGAGTTGAACTTGTGAGAGTGGGGGAGGGGGAAAGCTTACGGCACCAAGGAGGAGAAGAAGGAGAGGTTTTCTCTTTTGAAAAAATTTAGACAAGTGAAAATGAAGAGAGAGAGAGAGAACATTTAGTTTATATAATAAGTGGATTAGGGTTTAGTTAAATAAAATTGAGTTAAATAAAACAATTGAGAGGGAAAACAAAGGGGTGGGGGGCGCCGGCCATCACTTGTGTGTGTGTGTGTGTGTTTTGAAATTTTGAATTTTGTAATTTAGTTAATTAAAATGTAATAAATGTAATAATTAATTAAGAGACAAAATTCATTGGAAAAGAAAATTGAACTGAGTAGTTGTAAGGATATAAGAATAGAGTAAGGGTAGTGTGTAGTTTAGGTTGTACTTGTGAATAGTAGACAAGACATTTACTTTACCGGTTGTAACGAAAACATGGGAAAAGCTATAACTGTAATTTTTATAACCCGAAAAATTATAAAATTGATATTTTTGGAATCCTTATAAAATTACGGTTCTAATGAACATTCCAGAACATTTTTCTGAGTTCGTGGTCCGGGGCATGCTTTTCCGAAATTGAGCTCGGGAAGGCCCGGAATTAAAAAATTCCCGAATTTAAAATTTTCAAAGGTCTAAAATATACTTTAGAACAACAATTCAACTTCATTTACTTTATAAAACTTCTTTTATTATGAAACCGAAGGAAAGCCGGAAAAAGGGTTCCTAAGCTCCTCTCACTAGACTCAAACTGGACCAGATTAGGGTTTTGCTTCCAATTCCTGGGGTTTCTTAACTACTGAGAATACCAGGGTTTACACATTCCTTTGCCCTTCTTTATAAAATATTTTTCTGTATATTACACTCCTGCATAGTGCATATGTTTTGTTTGATATTGGTACCAGTTTTTCTTGTGTTGCTAAATCCTTTGTATCTATTTGTGGTGTATCTTTTGAGTTTATGTCTGAATGTATGTCTATTAATACATCGTTGGGAAGCGGATTTGTATTGAATAGAATTTTTAGAAATGTGGATATTGAGATAGAAGGTAGGCATTTGCCTGCAGATCTTATAGTGTTAGATATGTTGGACTTTGATGTGATTTTGTGAGTAGACTGGTTAACTAAGTATAAGGCTATGATTGATTGTCACAATCTTGTAGTAGAGTTTAGTTTGCCTGATGGAGACCAGTTTGCCTGTAAGTTAGCAATGCAAAGACCTCCAGTTCTACCTACCTATGAGCTGTGGGGGAGATTTATGTTGGCAGCTATGGTGAAAGAGGATAAGTAGAAAATGGATGTATCTGAGATACCGGTTGTGTGTGTGTCACGCCCCAAAGGGTACCCTAAAAGCGATAGTCCGTCACACTCGATATCTAAACTTAAGTATGATGACCTTAGTCACTCCATGAGTTTAAACACCAGGTGCAAGGCTCACGTTCAACATATAGGGAGCCATACTTTGAATCGAAATAGCTTAAGGAGACATACATAGCGATAATAACGTAAATCATAACAGTTATAACCAGATAAATCTATTACATAAGCTAAGGGGCATACCCCCGTCAAAATATTAAGAGTCCATAGGTCCATAAAAGTTTCTTACATCAACTATTATATATATATAGATTAAGGAGATTTAACTACAAGTCTATGCCTACATCTAGGTCCCAACTTCTTCAAAAAGCTCCTTAAGGTCTAAAAGCTATACCTGAGGAAAGTGGCTTCTCGGAGATAGCCATAAATATTCATACTGCAATAGGAAACTATAGGGGTATAAGCTTACGAGCTTAGTGAGTTTCACTTCCAAAATTAAATACTCAACAAATAGTATATATATCAAGTAAGTTATATTAACAACCATATGAAATGCACAAGTACGTGAGCATCCAATACATAAGACCTGCTGGAAATCTTATGTTGAATGGATTTACACCCTTCATTCGGGGTTAGGTGTTTCAGGCCCATACGACCAAAGATTTCAATTTTTCTCATTTATACTGTGGTTGATATAGGTGCTTACCCGCACACATTTTCAATTATGGCCCTTACGCCAACATTCAAGTTTACAGGCCCCTCGTTGCCCAGCTATTATGCCTTCTCCCAACAAAGGTATAACAACCTATGCAATGTGACTCATATATGGTATGCATGGCCAATTTGATTATAAGATCATGGCATATTAATTTAACAATTTATGGGCGATCATAGATATGGCAGACACTTCAATTATATACTAAATCATACAAATATTTACAATAAGCTCATTTCGATATTCTTATCATCAATTCACCTAAGTAAAACTCACATACACACAAGCAAATTTTTAACTTGCCCTAATTCTAATGCCACTAACGTTACAAGCATAATCACAACTATATAATTTAAAGATAGTGAACTCACTTTGCCATGCCACGAAAATCCACTTAATCGTAATAGTCCTCGGGAAGGTCTAGTCCGTCTCCCAAGTCTCCTAATCAAAAGAAATAACTCTAATGAGTATTTCTATGAATTTTGAATGAACTTATAAATTCTATTCTAACAAGTTCGTCAAAATTTGTCTAAGAGAAAATTCCAACTTAAAACTGTAAACCCCGAAAATTTCATAATTCTTATAAAATAATCCTAAGGGTCAAACACCGGAATCGAAACCCTAAAAATCGAACCAAGTTAAAACTTAATTCTAAATAAGATCAAAAACGAGATTTCTTAATCTGAGAAAAAAAGAACCCTAAAAAACAAAATAGAAAATCCAACTATCGGTTGAATCAACATCCGTACATCAATCAAATCACCTATCCGATTCCTAACACACAAATCAAGATAATATATTCAAATAACGCTCGACAACGAAATGCTAAGATCTTAAATCCTTCGGTGAATTTTAGAATTAGAAATTTCAATTTTCACCAAAGTCAAACTGAGTTAACTTATAACTCTAGACTCGGTTAAACGATCATAAGAACTAAAAACTATTAAATGATCACAAATAAAATGAAATAAACCATAGATATCGAACTAAAAATATAATACGGTAAAAACTCCAAAATTATATCTTACGAATAACTCAACAAAAACCGGAAGTCAAACCGGAACCTTAAAAGTCAATAAAGCATACAAACAAACCCTAGTGTTTAAGATCCGGCAATCCCACCCTCTTAAACCCTAAACAACGAAATGAAAATAATTGTTGATATTAGTTCATAATAATATAAGGAAGCTTAAAAATATAAGATTCACAAATTTCTAGTGTCCTTCGGATCCGAGCGGGATCAGTTTTCAAAAACCATGCTCTGGTACACGGAATGGCAAAAATATTCCCTAAATACCAATAGACTCGTAAAAATATAAGGATTTCAAAAATATCAGTTTTAGAATTTTTCGGAAACAAAAATTTATAGATATCGCATTTATATGCATATTTTTATTACTATCGGTATTTTAATCGTCTAGTTTACTATTCATAGTACTTTTTTACTATTCATTACTATTCCTCTATCTCTACTTTTTTTTTACTACCTATTCTTACACCTACAAATCTATTTCTTAAAATTTTCTTTTCCCATAAAAATTCTTCACCACATATTACTAAACTTCTCTTACACATTTTTTCTAAAATTAATTTTTAATCAAACTTCTCTCTCTCCTCTCAATATTGCCGTCCACCTCTCCCTCTCTCTTCATCTTTATTTAATTTCTTTTTCAATTAATTTAATTACATCTAATTTTCACTCTAAAATTCTATAAATACCCCTTTTCTCCTTAATTCTTTCACACAATTCATTTCACTACCAAAACTCTCTCAAAATCTCTCTACAAATCTTCTCTTCAAGATTTCTCTCCACCAAAACTCTCTTAAACCAATTCTTCACAAAAATCATTTCTTATACACAAACTAATCTATCATGACTACTCACATAATACCCCCTTTCATCTACCATTTTCATACCACATAAACACTTTAAGTAAACTTCTTCCAACAATTTATTTACCCATGTCATGTAACTTAACATGACTATGGTGTTGTTTTGAAACTTATATGAGTAGTAAAAGTAACAACATGTTCATGTTTTGTTCTTGCACATGAACTTTCTATTTTATTATGTTGTTATGTTAATTTTATTATTCATATCTAACTAAATATATTTATGTATTTATATATAATCTTTAGAGCATATAAGCTCACTTGTTATTTATTTAATTTCATGCTTAGCAATTTATTTATTCCATGATATTTCTTTAAGGCTAGTTTTTCTAGTCTTAAACTTATCCATATCAAGTCAAAACAACATTTTCTTTATTTTCTTTATTCTTTTGAGACTAGTCTATTCTTAGTCCTGGGATGCCTTGATGAAGCTAAGGCTCCCAATACTTGACCGACATACCTTGATGAAGCTAAGGTTCCCAATACTTGATATTTTTATTATTTTGCTTATTATTATTTGTTTCTAGTATTTTCTTATGTTCTTATTATTTTACATGCTCATAATACTTGCATCTACATAATGATATTGTCTCAACTAAATTTAAAAAGTGGAATTTTACTAAAGGAACTTCAAACTAGATTTTCTATTATGTGACTTGTCATAAAATAATGGAGTTACTATCAAACAACATAGAAATAGAGTAATACAAGTTTTCTCAAAGTTTTCTTAAATAACAAAGATAGTTTTACCAAGGAAATATAAGAAATAAATACTTTCGTTGTATGTTATGGGAACCTAAGTTTTAGTAAAATAATTTGTTAGTTTTCAAAGTTCTTACAAAAAGCTTAAAGATTGAACTCTTTTAAACTCCATGACAAAACCAAGAAATAAACTAGTATTCAAAGTTAAGATAAAATTAACTCAAAAAATTATGAACCCACTTAGGAAAATAATGATTTTCAAGTTCCTAAAGAAGAAACTATTTTCAAAGAATATAAATAAGATAAGATTAGAAACAAATGATTTTATTAATAAAGAAGATTCATTTCAAAGGAAATAAAAGAACAAGTTTTAGAAAACAAAAACTTATATTTTAAATAATAAATATAAGAAGACAAGACTTATTTTCTAAAACCATTCTAAATACAAAGCTATAAAAAAATTTTCAACAACTTAATACACTTTTGATAACTTTGATCTTTTATTACTAGAAGTAAAATTTATGAAAGACTAAGGTTAAAGGAAAATCTACTTGTTTTGGAAAAATGAAAGAAGAAAATAAAATAAAATTATACTCATTTATAATAACTTATGGAAATATAAAGTTTCTTCAAAATACTTGAAAAGAAATTTATCAAGTTAAGTTTTAACACTTTTAAAAAGAATTATTTTATGAAATAAATTGTTGAGACACTATCATTAGAAAAATTTTGCATATAAAGTGAGCTTATCTATATACTCAAAGGATTTATCAATTATATATATATATATATATATATTTTTACTAAAGGATTTTTGAATAAGTTGAGTTAGAAAATAGTTTTGCAAAATCTAGAAATATTCGTTTTAAATCTGTACCCAACGGTTTTGGAACCTAAATGATCTTATATGACAAAGATAACCTTACAAATGGATAGATCTTTTCGAATAGGTAGAAAACGGTATATTATATGCGAAATTCCAAGTTAAAATGAGCAAGTTATGGCCATTCTAAATTAGAATTTCATTCTATACGAATTTGGCAAACATAGTGAAATAGAAAGTTTAAGTAGAATTTCTATGAATACTCATCCCAAGTATTTCTTTTGTCTAGGTGACGAAGGATACGAGATTAACCTTCCTGAGGATTATTACGACTAAGAAGATTGCGAAATGGATGAGTGAGTTATTCCTCTTGATTTCGTTACCTTGCTTGTGCTTGTAAAGTAGTAGCATTGGTATACTAATAAAAGATAAAAATGGATATATATTTGGGGAATTCGGGGTTATGTGTATATATGTGATTCTATGTTTATGCGTGAAATGAGAATTAAGAATATCGCAACTTCAAACTGCCTGCTTAAGTAATTTTGTTTGCTTACTTGTATGACTGCTTATTATTTGCTAAATTGATTGATCGCCCCCTAATAAACCTTAATAAGGTTTGGCTTAAGAAAAATAAAATGCTCACGCATAGCATCAATCGAGTCGCATCTCTTTTGTAAGGCTGCTACTCCTACGCGTAGAGTTGGATTGGCTGTTATCATGCTGTGACACGGGCCATGTTCCTTCCTAGAGAATCCAAATCACTCAGGCAATGCGACTCTCAGTTCAGAGCTGAGCCAACCGAACACTTTGGATGGGGACCTGGGGACTAGCAGTAGAAGATCGAGGATCTTCATCACCGATTCTCTAACCTTCGATACGGAGGGGTAAATCCGTTCTATATATGATTTTCGGATAACTATATATATTTGCGTAATCACGTGATTATTACATTATATGCATAGCATATGTATGAGAATTTAAATGAACTTGTTTGAAAACATGGTGCGAATGAAAAGGAATATCTCACTCAGCTAGTTGTAGCTTATACCTCTATAGATTTTGATGAAACAGGTATACCCGTGGCTTAAATTGAAGATCATGACGTTAAGAAAGTCATTGAAAGATGATAAGCTTTTATGAAGGCAATGGAAACATAAGATGAAGTTATTTTGTAAGGTTCTTTATATGTAATGAATTCTATGTTAGTGTTTTGGAAATTCTAAGATGTATATTATTTGAAGACAATAGAAGGATATGCCCCTTTGAATTGTCATTAAATATGTTTATGTTTTATGATAAGTATTCTCTTTGCGTTGTTACTTAATTATTATCAATATAAATTACGCTACTCCGATGTGTTTCTTTTGTTGTGATGTACACCTTGTACATGATATGGAAGCCTTTGCGTGACTGAGGTAGTCATTCCTAGGCTTTAGTATTGTGTACGGCGGACTGCCACGTTTAGGTACCCTTCGATGTGACAAAAATGGTCATAACTTGGTCATTTTAACTCGGAATTTTGTATATTATATACCGATTTCTACCTATTCAACAAGAGCTATCCGTTTTTAGAGTTATTTCCAACAAACAAGATTGTTTGGTCCATGATTAGTAGGGTACAGAATACTATACGAATTTCCCATTCCATAATTCAACTCTTGATTTCAAACCAGGCATCATACTAAAGCTTTGATAGATGCTTAGCTATCATTATGTCTTGTAAGACTCTATTATATACATATATAACTCAATATCATGCATGATTCATGGGTGTTAGTAATTCTAATTCCTCATGTACTTAGATAATGTCGAATAGGATGTATAGGACATTATTTTCCTAACATTGTTTTTACCAAGTGCATCATGTATATATGCAATACCTACAAGCTATTGTCATGAATGTTATGAGATGAACTATCTATATGTATATTCTTAATGGTATGGTACCAAGAATTCTTTTTGAAAAACTTTTGCTTTTCAAAACTTTTGAAATTTACTAGACTTAAGAAAAATAGTTTTTCTTCTTGTAAAATCACACTTGTTTTTATCAAAATAACCTTGATGACCTATATACCCAACACCTTCATTATTTTAATAAAAACCTTCATTTTGGGTTAGAAAATAGATGTTTAAATAGGTGGTTTACCTAATTACGAATTTTACAAAATTTTTAAGGAATGAAAACATTGTTTAATCTATTCTTTCAAATCATTCCTTGTTTTAGGATTATACTTTGATAAACTCTTTTATCCTTATCAAAATTAGGTCTTTATTACATGTATCTCCTAGGACTTCTATTTTTTTTTATGAAAATTATCATTTTGGCATTTGGAAATAGGTGTTTAAATAGTAATCATTTTCAAATCCGAATTTTAAAATTTCCATTTGCGATTGTTTCTTTTGTAAAACTAATTTGATCTTTCAAAAACTATTTCCTAATCAAACCTACTCCTTAAGGCTTCTATTTCTTTAATAAAAATTTTGTTTTTGGGTTGAAAAATAGGTGTTTACAATTCAAGCTTTCCTTATTACGAATTTAAAACTTGTCATTGGGATTGAAACATAACTTTTGTAAACCTTTCCTTATTTTGGAAATATTCCTTAGTAGATCTAAGCTTTTCTCATCAAGATCACTCGTTTATGATATCTATTCCCTAAGCTCTTCATTTTCAATGTAAAATACACATTTTGAAGTTGAAAAATTGCTTTATAAATATGGTTTCTTTTTTATTCGAATTTTCAAAAATCATTTTTGTTGAAACTAAAGTAAACCTTAAGCTTTCTAACATTCTCCTACTATTATCATGCTATTACAAGTTATGTGTGTGCATGAAACAAAAACCTAAGGCATTTATGAACTCAAAACCACTAGATCTAGTTTACTATACTAGTCATAAATGCATGAACACTATGATCATTATGTGGATATGACTAAATGATGAATATATGCAAAACATTAATAACAATAACATAGCTTAACAATACAACAAAGTAATAGCAAAATAATATTAAATAACAAGATCTACTACATTATGATGGTAAAGATCTCATGTCTAAGTGTTTTCACATCCATAGCTTCAAGCTCTTGGGGATTTTTAAGTGAAATCATACATGAATGATCTTACCATTATATGTTTTTAATATAGTAAAGTATAGATCTATTACCTATTAGTGGTGTAGAATAAGAAAATTTGTAAGAGAAAAAAAAATGTTGTGAGAGTGTGTGTGTGCGGAGTGTCACGGCAATGAGAGGAGGAGAGGGAGAGAAAACTTTGTTTCAAAAATTGATTTTTTGTAAAGAAAACAGAGAAAGTGAAAAGTGGAAGGTATAAAGGGGTTTATATAGAGGATAAGATTAGGGTTTGTGTGACTAAAAGAAAAGAAAAAAAAATGAAACAATAGAGAGAGAGAGGGGCATGGGGGGCATCGGTTTAGTGAATAGGGAGAGAGAGAGATGTGTGCTATATAAGTTTCAAACTTAATTTAAGTAATAAAGTTGTATTAGAAAAGTAAATTGTAAGGAAAATGATAGAATTGTAGGAATAGGTTGTAAGGATGTAAGAAATAGGTTATGGTTAGTTGTACTTGATGAATAGTAGATTAGAAATCAAAAAGTAGATTAGACAATTAGAGTATGATGATAAAGAAAATATGATAAAAGGTTATAACTGTAACTTTTATTACTGAAAAATTATATAACTGATATATTTGGAAATCTTATGAAATTACGAGTCTAATGGTATTAATATCATATATTTAATATCTCGAGTCCCGGGACATGCTTTTCAAAGTCTATATCTGATCGGGCTCAAAATAGGTCGAAAATTCGCTAATCTGATCTTTTTAAGCACCTTAATATTATTACGAACTAAACTATACTCTTCACTCGTATTTTGACTTCCTGGTTTAGGAACGCGGGGTTGTCGGATCTAAACTACTAGGGTTTCCTGGAATTTGTTGACTTAAGGTCTTCGGTTGACTTTCCGGTTTAGGGTTTAAACTTGATATTACCCTAAAAATTAGGGGTTTACAATGTGAGTACCCAGAAGTTTTTCCAAAAGATTTACTGGGTTACCACCAGAAAGAGAAGTGGAGTTTAGCATTGATTTGGTACTAGGTACTACACCAATTTCTAAGACTCCTCATCATGGCTCTTACAGAACTAGCAGAGCTTAAAGTACAATTGGATGATATGTTGAAGAAGAAGTTTATTAGACCCAGTGTTTCCCATGGAGCTCTAGTTCTGTTTGTGAAGAAGAAAGATAGAAGTATGATGTTGTGCATAGATTATAGAGAGTTGAATCAGGTGATAGTCAAGAACAAGTACCCTCTACCAAGAATTGATGATTTGTTTGACCAACCGGTAGGAGCATCAGTTTTTCAAAGATAGATTTGAGATCAGGATATCACCAGCTAAGAGTTAAGGCAAAACATATACAAAAGACTGCTTTTAGGACTAGATATGGATACTATGAATTTGTTGTCATGCCTTTTGGTCTTACCAATGTGTCAACAATGTTTATGGATCTAATGAATAGGGTTTTTAGAGATTATTTGGATCGATTTGTAGTAGTTTTCATTAATGATGTGCTGGTGTACTGTAAGTCAAAGGAAGAACATGAAGAGCATCTAAGGTTAGTTTTGACCAGACTATGAGAAGAGAAATTGTATGCTAAGTTTTCAAAATGCAAGTTATCGTTGGAGCAAGTTTCTTTCTTAGGATATATAGTTGATGGAAATGGATTTTTTGTTGATCCTGAGAAAGTAAAAGCGATTGTTGAATGGCCAAGACCCAAGACTATGTCAAAAATCAGAAGTTTTCTGGGAATGGTAGGATATTACAGGAGATTTATACAAGATTTTTCAAAGATTGCTAGTCCATTGACTAGATTGACATAGAAAGGATTTAAATATGTGTGGAGTGAAAACTGTGAAGCTAGTTTTCAATTGTTGAAGAACAAGTTAGTCTACTTCAGTGCTAGCCTTACTAGTGAATGGTGAGGAATATGCTATTTATAGTGATGTCTCTATATAAGGTTTAGGATGTGTATTGATCCAAGGAGGTAGGGTAATAGCATATGCTTCTAGACAGTTCAAGTCATATGAGAAGAACTATCCTACACATGATCTGGAACTAGCAGCAGTTGTGCATGCTTGAAATTGTGGGACACTACCTGTATGGGGAAAGATGTAAGGTATATATAGATCACAAGAGTTTAAAGTACATCTTTACCTAGAAAGAGCTGAACATGAGACAAAAAGGTGGTTAGAGTTGATCAAGGACTATGATATAGACATTCAGTATCATCCATGAAAGGCGAATGTTGTAGCAGATGCTTTGAGCAGAAAGAGAGTGGATAATTTAGCGCTATGATTAGAACATAACGCCATTTGATTGATGATATGAATAAGCTTGAGCTGGAGATAGTTACAAAGCAAGTAGGTGAAAGATTGGCGAATTTGAGGATACAGCCTACTCTTGTGGATAGAATCAAGACAGCTCAGATTAATGACCAGAGTATCCTGGAGATTAAGTAAAGAATGTAGATTGGTAAGGCACCAGAGTTTCATATTGAAGGAAGGTATCTTACGATATAAATGAAGATTATGTGTGCCGGATCATGGAGACTTAAGAGAGAATTGTTGAAAGAGGCAATTATTCAAGTTATTTCATCCATCCAGGAGGAAATAAGATGTATCAAGACTTGAAAAAGCTGTATTGTGGAATAATATGAAAAAAGGAGATAGTAGAATATGTATCCAAGTGCCACATGTGTCAGATGATTAATATCGAGCATAGAAGATCGGTAAGTGAGTTGAAACTTTGTCGATATCGTAGTGAAAATGGGAACACATCACCATAGACTTCGTTTCTGCTTTGCTTAAGACAAGAGATAAGTTTGATTCTATTTGGGTGATTGTGGATAGACTCACTAAAGTTGCTCATTTCATACCAAAAGATTGGGTATAAATTTAAACGTTTGGCAAGTATATATCGAAGAGATAGTGCATTTGTACAAAATACGGTAACTATTGTTGTAAGCATCAGAAATTCAGTAAATAATTCTAAAATGAACTTCGAAAATAAACCCTAAAAATGACTCCAAATTAAAACTGAACTTTAACTAATCCTAAATCACGAACGAATCTAGAAATTTCTTACTCTTGAGAAAATGATACCTTAAAAATAAAATAAGAACTCAACAGTCTTCAAATTAAAACCACACGTATGACATATTCTATACGTAACTCTGACTTATAAAATCGGGTAATATAGAACCAAAAACAAATTATTAAAAAGTAAATAACGATTAACCTTGAAAATAAAACCAATTCAAGAATTCCGAAATCGTTGAGAGATATTAAATACTTACAAAAATAAAATTTAAAATAAATTTCTCAAATTAAATATGTTGTATAAACATAAAATACCAATTTCCAAATTGGCAAAGATTTAAACCGAAAAATCACCCGGGAACCTTAAGTGGAATGCGGTAGTTTAAGTCTGGCAATCTCGCGCTCTTAATCCTAGAGGCCGAGGTATAGTTTAAGTGTATAGAATAGCTCGTAGTAATATTAAGTCACTTAAGAATATCAGATCGGTAAATTTTTGACCTATTTCGAACCCGTTCAGATACAGACTTCGAAAAGCGTGTCCCGGGGCTCGAGATATCAAAAATATATCATTAATACCGTTAGACTCATATTTTTATAAGGATTTCTAAAATATCAGTTTTATAATTTTTCGATAACTAGAATTATTTGATTTTGCAATTTTATTCGTATTTCATTACTACCGATAATTAATTAGTTTTTTGCACTATTCACTACTATTCATTACGCAATTTTATTATTCTTATAAACCTTTATATTTTTAGACAAATATTTTATATATCCTAGAAAATTCCGTTTTTCCAAAATTTAGTTCATTTCGGGTTTTTACCGAATCAATTTCTGTTTAAGATCCGGTACTAAAAATAAAATAAATTATTTTAATAATTGGAAAATATTTGAAAAATATTTTTATTTTCATAAAAATTGTTTTAGAATTTTTCGGGTTATAAAAATATCATTTATAACTCATATTCGCGTATTTTGATCATACTAGTAGCTTATTTGATAATTCACTAAAATAAATAAATAAATTATATTATTTTAATTATGAAAAATCTGCTAAAAATATTTGGAATATATTTTCTATATTTTTCTTCTTTTTATTTTATTTTATTAAGAAAGTACTTTTACAACCCATACCTTCAAGTACACCTTTCACACATCACTTCTTTTTTACTTTAATCTTTCTACACTTCATTATCACTTCTCGACAGATTTTTGACTCCCTTTTGGATGCCTTGTCTCTTGAAATACTCAAAAAATTAATTAAAATAAACCTATTTCAATCCTTCTTCAAGAAGCTACACATACACATTAATTACACATTACATTTTCAACTCAAAAACCACCAAATTCCCTTCCCTCTCTCCTTCACTTTTCATGCCAGCTATGGGACATCTTTGGCTGCCCATTTCTTTTTTTTTTACTTCATTTAATGTGTCTTTAACTCATTCTATCTCTTTCTTTAATTTACACCTTCAAACCTTTACCATTCCTTACCTTTTTCTCTCTATTTTTCCTCTCTTTCTCTTTTCATTTTCTCTTGCTCTTACAAGAAAGCCTTGCTGCCCCTATTCCTTCTTTAAGCTACCACACATATTTTTTCAAGATCCTTGGATAAAACTCTTGTCCAAAACTTACATAGATTATATATGTAAAGTATAGTGAGAGTTTCATGCATCAAATGACCTTCCATAAGCTTAAAAGCTAAGGATAATGATGCCAAAATGAAACACTCCTCTTCTCCATAATTATTCTCTTGTATTATTATTATTTTCTTACTAAAATTAGTTATATTTTGTAGATTAGCTTTTTATGTAGCTTTGATTATGTTTATGTTTAGATCTATAGGTTTAGAGCTTACTACCATGTATTTCTTTTATATTTATGTTCATATTAAGTGTAGATCTTGGTTTTGAACTTGCATAAAATGGTGAAATTCGTATCTAGGCAAGACTCATTTTTAAAAACCACTTTACAAGTATCAAAATGAAGTTTTTACTTGAGATAATGAAGGCTTAATGTATATATATCATCAAGACATATTTTAGATGGTTCAAAGGTGATTTTCAAAGATTATTTTTCAAAAGAAAATCCTATTTTTGGATTTAGGCCAAGTCATAGTTTAAAAACTTTTCCAACTCAAAAATGAAGTTTTTATTCAAGAAATGTAAGCTCTTAAGATAGGATATGTAAAGGATGATTTTTCCTAAGTTTAGATGGATTTTATAAAAAGATATATCCAAAAATAAATTTGGTAAATTCGGATCTCAACCAAGACCAATTTTGAAAACCCATTTTTCAACACCAAAATGAAAGATTTGTTTAGAAAATGGAAGGTTTATGGAATAGGTATCAATATGAGATGTTTTTTTATAAGTAAATGGTAGATATACTAGTAGAGATCCTCAAAAATAGGAAGGGATTACAAAATATGAAATTTGAGTTTTATCTAAATTTTGTAAATTCAGATGGTTTCAAAACCATGCCTTAAAAACCCATTTATCTACTCCAAAACTTGTGTTTTATATGAAAAATGAAGAGTTTAGGTCATAGGTATCATCAAGTAAAGATAGGATTTTCTAAGAAAAACATGTAGAACAAGGAGTAGAAATAAAATAGGAAAATTTGAGTTGTTGTCATTTGAAGAAATTCGTAATAATGGAGTAATGGTATGAAAACCCATATTTTTCAAACTCAAATTAGAAGTTTTATTAAAGAAATGAAGTCCTTAGTGGCTAGGTATGGTTGAGCCTTAATTTTCTAAGTATCAAATGAGTTTTCTTAAAAGAATCACCACAAAAACAATTTTTACAAAACTCGGATTTTGGGATGAACCACTTTTAAAAACATGTTTTAAAAAGTGTAAAATGGGAGTTTTTATTGAAAACAAAAGGCCTGGGGAATATATATAATGAAGGTTTAATTTTAACAAGAATAAATAGATTTTATCAAGGAATTTTCTAAAAACAAGTGGAGATTGTCAATAATACAAGAATAGCCTTTCCAAATCGACTTTTCATAAAGTCTACAAAGAAAAAGTTTTCTAAAATTTCTTTTATTCAATATCATCAAAAACATGTGTATATATTATCTCATGACATCATTTATGATAGTAACTTGTTCATATTATATGAATACTTGCTTTGGATAGTAGAAACTTCTTGAACTTTCACACAAAACAATTTTTTTCCATTTGGATTTCGCTACTGTTCTGATCTGATCCGATCCTTTCAAAGCTTCAAAGTTTTCAAAACTTAAATATGATATTAGAATTAGATAGATCTTTCGAAGTAGATAGAAATCGATATATAATTTGCTAACTTCCGAGTTAAAACGACCAAGTTAGGGCCGTTTTAAGTTGGAATTCCCGTTTAGGACGAGAATTACGAAGTTAATAGTTTGTATAAGATAGTTTGAATAGTTAAGTGATGAAATACTTATTAGGGTATTTCTTCTTTTTTTAGGTGACCCTGAAATCGATGATTCCCTACCACCAGATTACTTTACTAAGAGACCAGTGATCCAATGGCCAAGTGAGTTTTCTTCTTATTTTGTTAACTTGTTTGTGCTTGTAGCTAGCTGCATTAGAATTATAGGAACAAGATAAAAACCGATATAAATGTGGATGGGATAGATGATGAGATTTTGATGTATGTATGCCAAAGAATACTAAAGTATATCGAAACCATGATTCGATTAGATAACTGTACTGTTCATATTACTTCTGTTATGTGTATGATATTGGTTGGTCACTCTAAAGAATGTATGAATATTTTGACTTAAGCAAAAATTAAATTAGTCATGCATCACATCAAACATGTTGCATTTGGTAGCGTACTACTCCTACGTAGGTCGATCGATATGGTCCAAGGACTCATTTGGATAATGAGACCCAGTATCAGAGCTCATTCATAGGGAACAAAGGCGCATTGGGGATGCATTCCATGTGTGAGCTTAGCTTAATCGAGTGCTATGAGCCGAGGGCTCGGGGACTAGCAGCGGTTGTGTAAACTTTCAATACCATCCCTAACCCAAGATACGGAGGGCGTAAATCCATTCTGTGTATAGGTTCCGGATACCTATACATAATTGTCTGCTCATGTGTTTGTTCATGCATAGCATATGGATGATTTTTAACTTGCTTGTTATGGTACGGAATTAAGGAATTCTCACTAAGCTAATGTAGCTTATACCCTAATAGATGTTTGAATGAACAAGTTATCTCAAGAATGCTAAGTAGGGACCGAGATGGTTAGAGCCAAAACTGACTTCGGGATTCCAGCAGGGAATAAGAATGCTTGAAGATATTAGCTAGGTTTTGTGAATTGCCTTGTAATAGTTTTATGTAGTGAAATCTTTTGATGAATCAGAATTGAAGTATAGTGAATTGTATTTGAAGTATTATGAGTTGTATTTCCTTTACGTTTTTACTCAAGTTATATTAATATGAAATGTATCACTCCGATGTGTCTCCTCCATGTGTTAAACGCCTTGTACATAGCATGGAAGCCTTCGCGTGACTGAGGCGGTCATTTTTAGGCTTTTATATTGTGTACGGTGGACTGTCATGTTTAGGGTACCCTTCGGGGCGTGACAATTGTATCAGACAGGGATACCAGATTTGTTAGGAGATTCTGGAAAAGTCTACACCAAGCTTTGGGTACTAAAGTAGTTTTCAACATGGCTTATCATCCTTAGACTGATGGACAATCTGAGAGGACCATTCAAATTCTTGAAGATATGTTGAGACCATGCATTTTAGATTTTAAAGGAAGTTGGGATGAGCATTTACCATTAGTGGAATTTGCTTATAACAACAATTATCAAGCATCGATTGGCATGACTCCATTTGAAGCACTTTATGGAAGAAAGTGTAGATCACCTATCCATTGGGAAGAAGTGGGTAAAAGACAGCTGTTGGGACTTGAGCTAATGCAAGATGCAATTGATAAAGTTAAGTTGATCAGACAGAGATTACAAGCTGATCAGAGTTGACAAAAGAATTATGCTGATAAGCGAGAAGACCTTTGGAATTTCAGGTGGGAGAACATGTTTTACTAACGATCTCGCCGAAAAAAGGGTTGTCAAATTTAGATAAGAGGAAAGTTGAATCTAGATACGTAGGACCATATGAGATATTAGAAAAGATAGGTGATGTTGCTTACAGATTGGCCTTACCGCCTAATTTGGAAGGAGTACACACGTGTGCCACGTATCTATGCTCAGGAAATATGTCAGAGATCTAGATAAAATAATAGCTCTTGAACCGTTGGAAGTATAACCTAATATCTTGACAATTGAAAAGCTAGTCAAGATTTTGGATACAAAAGAGAAAGTCCTAAGAAATAAGGTGATTAAGTACATGAAAGTGCAATGGACCAATCAGATGGAAAGAGAAGAAACCTGGGAATTAGAAGATGACATGAAGGCGAAACATCCTGAGCTGTTTTAATAATCCAGGTAACTTTCAAGGACAAAATTTCTTTTTAAGAGGGGAGAGATGTAACATGCAAATAAATAAGTTATAATGAAGGTTAGAATTGTAATAAAAGTGTTGTTAAAGGGTAATTTTCTCTTTAAACCGATAAATTTTCGACACGAGAAAGTCAAACGAAAAAGACATGACGAATTTGTGGAAATTGGCCCTAAGATGGCACTTAGGCCGTCGGCCTAGGAATTTAGGTCGTCGGCAACGTAATTTGTTTTCTATATATATGCTATAAACCCCCAAATATTTGTGATCGGTTTAGCTTAAACCCTGATTAGAAAGTTAACCGGAAACCCTAAAGTCAACAAAACCCTAGTTAGACGTAATGGTTTAAATTTGGCAACCCCGTGTTAACAACTCTAAGAAAGTAAGTAAGAGATTAGTATGCAGAATAGTTCGTAATTACATAAGGAAGTTTAAAAAGATCATATTAGTAAAACCGCAAATCGTTTTGAACCAAAATGGATACAGTTCTTGAAAAACGTGTCCCGGGACTCGGAGTAGAAAAATATTTCGAATATACCATTAGACTCGTAAAAATATAAGGTTTTCAAAATATCGGTTTTACGATTTTTCGGTAGGTAAAAATATCAGATATCGCAATTATACGTGTATTTTCTTACTATCGGTACTTTATTATTCCATATTACTTTACGTTACACTATACACTATTCTTTTATCTCTACTTTTTCTAATACCTACTCTTACGACAACATAACCTATTATCTTTACTTTTTACCTTTCTCATAACTTTATTTCACATATACTTTAGTTATTATTACATTTAATCAACAAAAATACAAAAATCAAACTCTCTCTCTCTCCCCCTCACACTTAATGTCCAGCGCCCCTCCCCTTGGTCTCTCTCTCAATTTATTATATTTCTTTTTTATTTAAATCACACAAAAATTCACTCCTCATTTCCTATAAATACCGTCCTCCTCTTTCACTTCTTTCACACAATTACTACCCATAAATTCACTACCAAATCTGTAAGCCCTGGAAAATTTCAGTAAATAATTCTGAAGATGATCTTTGAAAATAAAACCCTGAAAATCACTTCTAATTAAAACCAAACTTCGATAAGTCCCAAACCCCGAACGAATCCAGAAATTTCTGAATCGTGAGAAAAATAAGAGTCCTCAAAAATAAAATAGTAACTCAATATACTTCCAATCTAAAACCTATACGTATGACAAATTTTATATTTAACTCTAACTTATAAATTCGAGTAAAATAGAGCCCTTAAACAAATTATTAAGAAGTAAATAGTGATTAATCTTCGGAATAAACTCAATCCAAAGAATTCCGAGAACGTTGTGAGATATTAAATACTAATCCAAGAATTCTTGAGAACGTTGTGAGATATTTAAATACTTATGGAAAATCGACCTTAAAATAAATCTCACCAATCAGATGTGTCATAAAGCATAAAATATCAGTTTCCAAATTGGCAAAGGTGTAAACCGAAAGTCAACTGAAAACCTAAGTCCCCGAAATTCCCAAGAAACTCCGTAACCTAGATCCGCAATCCTGTATTCCTAAACCAAGGAGTCAATAAGAGAAAAAGGTGTAATTGGTTCGTATTAAGTCTAGGATGCTCTAAAGGATGAGATTAACGAATTTTCATCTATTCCAATCCGTCAGGTACAGACTTCGAAACGCACGCCCTGATTCGAAATATTAAAAATATGTTATTAATGCCGTTAGACTCATATTTTTATGAGATCTTTAAAATATTAGTTTTATAAATTTTCAATAGCTAGAATTACCTGATTTTGCAAATTTATCTGTATTTCAGTACTACCGATAATTAGTGAGTCTTTCAGTACGATTTACTATTATTCATTACACAAATTTTATTTTTGTTCTTATAATGTATACCCTAGTTTTCCTAGTAATCGAATAAACTTCGGAAACCGGAGAACGAAAACCCTATATCGATCTAGTTCAAGCTTAGTGAGAGGAGCTTAGAAACCCTAGACCCGGCTTTCCTTCGGTTTCATAACAAAAGGAGTTTTATAAAATAAATGAATATGAATTATTGTTTTAGAGTATATTTTAAACCTTAGAAAGTTTTAACTTTGGGGAATTTTCTATTTCGGGCCTTCCCGAGCCCAATTACGGAAAAGCTTGCCCCGGGACCAGAAACTCAGAAAAATACTCTGGAATATTCATTAGAACCGAAATTTTATAAGGATTTCAAAAATATAATTTTTTATAATTTTTC
The DNA here is from genome assembly GCA_024138025.1 of Combretum micranthum. NCBI lineage: Eukaryota > Viridiplantae > Streptophyta > Magnoliopsida > Myrtales > Combretaceae > Combretum > Combretum micranthum. The sequence goes on along the minus strand of JAMXBD010002274.1, from coordinate 170,899 downwards.
GGCTATAAAAATTAGTTACTTTTCCCGTATTTTCTTTACAACCGGTAAAGTAGATGTCATTGTCTACTATTCACAAGTATAACCTACACTACACACTACCCATACCCTTATTACATCCTTACAACTACTCATTACAATTTTCTTTTCCAAGAAATTTTGTTTCCTAATTAATTATTACATTTTATTACATAAATTACAAATTTTATCAAAATTTCAATTTCTCTCTCCCCCACACACCATGGTCGCCCCCCTCCCCAATTCCCCTTCCATTTGACTTATTTTTACTCATTTTATTCAATTAAAACCCTAATCCAACTAATATATAAGCTTATGTTCTCTCTCTCTTCTCATTTTTCACTCTTTCAAAATTTGAAAAAGGAGCAAAACCCTCTCTACTCATTCTTCTTGCCATGACCCACACCCCTCACACTCACACTCACAAGCTCATTTCTCTTCTTTTCATCTCCAAATCTCCATTTAGGTGATGATTCTAAGCTTTATTCCTACATTATCTTGTAATGGCAAGACCATTCTTGTGTGTTTTCCACTTTTAATCTCAATGAGCATGTGCTAGGGACATGAAAATACTAATACAAGAATATCAAGCCATCACAAGAAGTCGATCTAATGTTTAAAAGAGTTTTTGTTGAAATAATGTTATGTTCATGCCATAAAACTCATGATTCATGCACTATATATGGTAGATCTAGTGTTTAGACACTCATACTTTCATCTACATTTATGTTTATGTGGTTATTTTGAGCTTGCATGCATTTATGGTCATCAAAGCTTAGCCTTGCATGTATATAGATGTGTTAGATGATAGATCTTTATGGATATAAGACAAAAACTTGAAAAAGAAAAGATTTTGTTAGGAATGCCTAGTGGAAAATTCGGATGGAATTGGAAACCTATTTTACAAACCCTTGAAACCACCTTGAAACTCATATTTTTCATGAAAATGAAAGGTTTAGGTAATATATCTCTAAGGAATGATTTTTAAAGTTTGGATGAGTTTAGGCATGAGTAATATGAAAATCAAGTAGTGGAGTTAGAATGAAAATTTTGAGATAGTGGTTAATTGGTTAAATTCGTATTTTGGAGTAATGCCCACATAAATACCTAATATTCAAGCCCAAATTGCAAGTTTTATAATTTAAATGAAGTCCTTAGGCAATAGATATAATAAAGCTTCAAATTTTGATGCATTAAACAAGTTTTCTCATAGGAAAAATGCAAGAAAAGAAAATTTCCAAAATTCGGATTTTTGTGAATAGCTTGTTTAAAAACATATTTGCCAAGTGAAAAATGTGAATTTCTATGAAGAAATGAAGGTCTTGGATAGTATAGATAATGAAAACTCATTTTTACTTAGATAGTAAATGAATTCTAAGAATAAAATCTTAAAACCCCAAGAAATGCAAAATTGGAAGGAATAGATTTTTAGGAAGTGATGATTGTGGAGTCTTATAATTAATTAGAATTCTTAAGAGTTCATTATCGAAAATCATCAAGATCATGTATATTGAACTCATTACATGACATTCATACTAGGAATTCATTCATATTCCATCTACATCAATTATCAACTAGAAACATTTTTACTAAATGCGAAACAATTTTTCGGAAACGGAAACGTTACAGAGCAGATCTGATCCTCTGTTCCGTGACTTAATGTTTTCAAAACTTGAAAATAATATTAGAAATAGATAGATCTTTCAAAGTAGAAATCGATATAAAATTTACGAAATTCCGAGTTAAAATGACCAAGTTATGCCGTTTAAGTTGGAACTTCCGCAAATAGCGAGAATTCCGATTTTATCTAGCTTAGATGCATAGCTTAATTAGTTAAGTGATGAGATTCTTATTAGATTATTCTTATTTGGTAGGTGATACCGAGAATGACGATACCCTACCACCCGACTACTATTATTAAGAGACCGCGTACCATGGCCGAGTGAGTATCTCTTCTGATTTCAATTATTGCTTGTGATGTATAATAGTTGCACTAGTTGCTAAGTAAAGATAAAAAAATGATTATGCATGATAGGGTTAATTGGGTATTATAATTGTTTGCTGTTGATGTGTGAAGTTGAAAGTAAAAGAATATCAAAGCAGTGATAAGTTATTGCTTGTGTAGAGATTTAGAATTGATTGTTGCGAATATTGCTTGCACCTAAAAGAATTGGTTAACCGATTATTGGACTTCAAATATAATTGAACTCATTCATATCACGATAGGGATGGAGCATTAGCATTTGTTGGTTAATTGTGATCCATAAAACGAATTGTTAGTTAATCGTGATCCATAAAACGAAAATATTGTTCAGTTGACCATGAGCGGCATCATACCGCAAGATTCGTTAATCTACTAATCCGGGATGGAGGGCACAAGTCCATCCACATATGATTTCCGGCTGGTCACATGTTTGTTGAACTCATTTGTTTGATCATTTCACTTGCTTGAATGATTTGTCTTAATTGTGATATGGAAGTTTTCACTCACTAAGCTAGTGTAGCTTATACCCCGATAGTTTCCTGTTGCAGTATAAATACCTTTGGCTATCTCCGAGGACCCGTGGACATCAGGTACAGCTTTTAGATGTTAAGGAGCTGTCGATAAGGCTGGGACCTAAAAGTAGAATTGGACTTTTAATCCTGTTTCCCTGAACTATGCCTGAAGGATAATACAAGGAATTTTGTGAGCCTGAGAACTCTTAGCATTGTTAACGGGGGTATGCCCCCTAGTTCATGTAATAGAATAGTTCTCTATGAGACGATCATGATTTACATTTTTGTTGCTATGTATGTCTCCTTAAACTACTACGAAGCAAAGTATGGTTTCTATATGTTGAGAGTGAGCCTTACACTCGATGTTCAAACTCATGGGAAGACTAAGGTTGTCTTACTTGAGTTTAAATATTGAGTGTGGCAGACTGTCACGTGTAGGGCACTCCTTTCAACACTCTCTCCAAATACTCTCTCAAAACTCTCTCAAAATATTCTCAAACCCCCCTTCTACATACACAAAACTCATTTCCACATATTATCTCAAAACACTCTTTAGGTAAAAATTTCCTTTACCAAATTCTTCTTCTCATGTCATGTAACTTTATATGACCATGGTGTGAGTTTCCAAAAACTAAATGTTATGGAAGCTACACTATGTTCATATATTGTTCTTGTTCATGAATAGCTATTTATTTATTTATGTTGTTCATATTATTATCGTTATTATATCTAAGTATTATTATGTATATATATATATATATATTCTTTAGAGCATATAAACTCACTTGCAATTTATTTATTTTCATGCAAAGTAATTTATTTATTTCTTATTTGCAATTTATTTATTTCATGTTGTTTTAAGATAGTCTCTAGTCTTAGACTTTCCTTATCAAGTCCAAAACAATTTTCTTTCTTTTATTTTGTTTCTTTCTTTTGGGACTAGTCTACTTCTTAGACCTGTGAGCCTTGAAAAAAGCTAAGACTCCCAATACTTGACTTTATTTATTACTTATGTTGTTTTTGCTTGTTATTATTACTTTCATAATCATGCCCATTAAGATTGTTGCCCAAATCTTTAAAGATCCAATTATACTTTCAAAAATGAAATTTTATCACTTAAGAATGATTTTATATGAAATGTAGAACCTATGGTTTAAAAGTAAATTATCCTTTTCCAAGTTTTGGGAAGAACTCACTATAATTTTAAAAGCTACTTTTTGTTTTGAAAAGCTTTTTAAATCATTTCTGTATTACTGTGTTTTCCTAAAAAGAAGATGATTTTGATACTAAAATGATTCCTATAAAAACATAATATAAAGGAGACTATTAAAAAGGAATGAAAATTTTCAAATTAAGATCTTTTCGAATGAATGGTCAAAGAAAAGTATAGAAAACAAATAGGAAAGTGACAATATTGAAAAAAATTTGAAAAGAAGAAATTATTCTTATCAAAAGTCATTTAAGAATAAGATAAACATGAAATAATTCATTAGAAAAAAAAAAGAATCAAAATATTCATGTTGAAAGGAGTTACAAAAATTGATTTCTTGTAAACTATAGTTTTCTAAGCTTTTAAATAACATTGTTTTACTCAAGAAATTTTAATGGACAACAAACACTAGAGCATGGATAAAATATGAGCTATATATATATGAAAAAGGAATTTTCCAACTATATAATAACTAAGTATTTATCAAAGCAATTTTTGGATGGTTTAATGTTTGAAACAATTGCTTTTGGGATAGGAAAATTCATGGTGAATCTAATCACTACTGTTTTGGACCCTAAATGATCTAGTTTGATGAAAATAGTTTTGGAAATGGATAGATCTTCCTTCGAGTAGGTAGAAATCGGTATATTATATGCACAATTCTGAGTTAAAATGACCAAGTTATGGCCATTTTAAATTGGAATCATCCTTCATACGAACTTTGACGTTCTTTTGACATAAATTTGTCGAACTTCAAAATAGTTATCAAGAAATACTCATTTTTGGTATTTTCCTTGACTAGGTGATTCCGAAGAAGAATACCCGTACCTCGAAGATTATTACGACTAAGTGGATTGTTTGAGCGACTCATCCATTTAGAAGAAGTGTCGACATGACATCGTGAGTTTATTTCCTTAAAAAGGCTTTACTTGATTGTGCTTGTAGTTTAGTCACATTAGAATTAAAGAAAGATAACTTGATATGTATGTGAAAATTGTTGAAAGTACTATAAGAATATCGAGAGAAAAATTTATTATAAGTAATTGTTTGTTTTAGTATAGTACTTGATATGATGAAATTTTATGATCACCTTAAAATTGTTAATAATGATGTTATGATAATTTAAATAAATTGATTAATGCATACCACGTAATGATCGCATGGGGTTATTATCTTTGGGTGAGAAAGATGGTAGCTCGGTTGAAAGCAACACTTAGCATTTATGATCGAAAGCGATTGCTTGGCGACATGGAATTAATCAAATGCTTGGCGAAAGTCCAAAAGCATGGCCCAATTCGAGTAGACTTAATGTGCTTGGCGGTATTAATCGAAAGCATAATTTAATTTTGAGGTTACGTATCACCAAACCCCGAATGGAGGACGTAAATGCATTCAACATATAGTTCTTAGAAAATTATATGCTTTGTTTGCCCACGTATTTGTTGCATTTCACTTGATTGCTTAAATAACTTGTTTGAATTTCACTACATGAGAAGTTTACTTATGGAAATAATTCCCACTAAGCCTATTAGGTTATACCCCCATAGATATCTTTTGCAGTTCACCTATTTATGGTTGAGGCCACGTGGACCCTACAGTCAGGTATTATCCTTTTAGTTAAGGAATTTTCTTCTTTTAGATGAAGCTTAATGTAGTTAAGAAGAAGATTTCATAGAAATTCCCTTGTAATAGTTTTATAGTTAAATTGTGGCTGGGGAATGCCCCTAAGACTTGTAAGACTATCGTTATGAATGAATAAATATTATGAATCTCTTTTCTAATTTGTCATTGTATCTTCTTAAGCTTCATAATTCCATGGATGGTCCTTTAAATTGTGAGAGCACACCTTACTTAATATCGAAGCTTCTGGTAATGACTAAGGTTATCATACTTAAGCTTTAATATTAAGGATGGCAGACTGTTACGTTTGGGATACCCCTTCGAGCGTGACATATGCAGTTTATGACAAGAATTAGGGTTTGTCTTGTTTTCCTCCGAGTTGTTCTTCTCCAAAGCGACCTAGGGCTTGCTTTCTTTAGTTTTTGTTGTGAGAAATCAAAGGAGAATCAAGGTCTTCAATCTGAGTAAGTAGATCTATATGAGATCTATACGATTTAACATGTTATCAACATCGTAATCATAGATTTCTTGTGTTTTTTAAGGAGATTGTGAGAGAAACTGTTGAGGATCATATCTAATCTTGAGGAGAATGATTGGGAATTTGAGATCTATTCAAGGTAATTAAATCCCTTATTTATATATGTAGATTTCAAATGATTTTAATTTAAGGTTTTGTTCGTTCATGATTGATGATGTTCTAGGGTTAGGGTTTCTTTGCATTCTTTGGCGATTTTTCGGATTTGGAGTCAAATCAAAGTAAGTTTTTATCCTCTAAATCATAGATTCATTAAAAGATCGAGTTAGAATGATGGATTTGTTTGTATTTGTTGATTCATAAACTAGGGTTTTGTGGAGGAAAGTCATTATTATTGTGAGATTTTGTGGAGTTTGAATAAGGAAAAATTTGCAATTGAGGAGTTGTTGAAAGGTTAGGGTTTTGAGAGCTTTGATATGATAGGAATTTTTTTATAATTGTGATGTTTGATATGATTTTGTTCATATGTGAATCATCAAGATATTTGAGGATTGGGGTTTGTTATTCTTAGAGCATTTCTAGTTTTTGAGAATTTTCCTGAAATTGAAATGTACGAGCATTCCTTATATGTTGTTTTTCATGTAGGTTTAGTTTTTGTTTCTTAATTGTAGGAACAAAAAATAATTAATCTAAATCTATTTGGCTGAATTAAATTGTTTTCCTGGTTGTACTTGGCTATGACCAGTAAAGACCTGGCAGAAGAGATACTGGTGTGGCACACTGATGATCTATGTTGACATTGACCCGATAGACTCTTGCATAAGGATGATTCCAGTAGATTTAGGTGATTTGGCAGTATGGCCACGGATGTTTGGAGAGTACCCATTCAGCAATATATATATAATTACTTATTTTAAAGAGTTTGTTGATTTCTAATGGGGTCTGAGTTACTCCGGTTTGGGAACTAGGAATTCATAGTTCTAAAATGTGTTGATTTGCTGGCTTAAATAAGAAAATAAACTGTTTTTTGCATTAGAGTGATTGCACTATATATACATGTTGTTTGTGCATATGCATTTGTTTGTGGACTAGCATACTGGGCGTTGTCGCTCATTCCTTTTTTTTCAGATACAGATGATGATGAAGTTATTTATGATTTATCGGGTTATGATCTTTTCTTTGATCATGGAGATGGCGATAGTGGTCCTGACTACCCTGCAAAAGAATAGGATTGGATACAGGATTTATACAAAACCTTTTCTTGAGATATTGAAGACTTTTGGAATAATATTTTGGTTATTTATCTTATTGAAGATTTATGGATTTAAGTATTTGGATTTATGTAATAGTTATAACTAAAGGATTTAAGATAGATCTTTTCTGGATTTTTTTTTTTTTTTAGTTGGCTATAGTTTTGCCAACATGGATCTGTTTTCATAAGCAGGAGATTTCAAAGTTATTATGTGATACACGTTCTATATTTTTTTTATGTACCCTCTTAGAGTATTATGGAGATTATGTTTTTATATTGTAGATTTAGAGCCTTTGTGTGTTCTATTTAAGAGAGAACACGTGGTGGGTTGTAATCGCCTTAGTTTAAGGTGTTACATATAGATAGTAACATATATATGAAGTTTGGTTAGAAGCATGATGATGATGATGATGATGGTGATAATAATATGTACATAAGCAAAGCACCATAATAGTAAAGCAACATAATATGAGATTTATTCATGAACAAGAACAAAACATAAACATAGTGTTGCTTCTCTAACATTTGAATGTTTAAGAAACATGCATCATGGTCATGTTAAGTTACATGACATGGTAGAAAGAAATGGTAAGAACATTTACCTAAAAGATAATATGGAAGTAGTAATGTTGAGAAAGTTTGGATAGTGTTTATGTATGTAGGAAATGTGTAGGAAAAATTGGGTATTAAGGAGAAAGAAAAGAGATTTTTGGGTGAGAATTTGGGAGAGTTTTAGTATGGTGAATGAGTGTGTGAAAGAAATGGAAGGAGATAGGTATTTATAAAATTTTTGGAGCAAAGTTGTGTGAATTAAATAAATAAAAAATAAAAAAATAAAATGTGTGTGTGTACTATGTATGGTCGACATGATCTTTATGGAGGAGAGAGAGAGTGATTTTTTATTTGATTTGAATTTTGTTAATTAAAAGTAATAAGATATAAAGTTTATTGTGAATAAAGATGTGTGAGAAAAGTTCAAAGTATAAATAGGTATGGTAAAGTATAGGAGTAGGTGTAGAAAAGTAGAGATAGGTGAATAGTAATAAATAGTGCAGAATAGTATATGAATAGTAGATAAGATAAATTAATACCGGTAGTAAGGAAAATACGCGTAATTAAGTTATATCTGATATTTTTAGATATCGAAAAATTATAAAACTGATATTTTTAAAATCCTTGTATTTTTATGAGTCTATTGGTATTATCGGAATATTTTTGCTGTCGGGGGTACCAGGGCACGGTTTTCGAAAACCGATCTCGTTTGGACTCAAAAGACACAAAAAATTATTGAATATGATATTTTTATGTTTCCTTATATTATTACGAACTATTATCTATTATTATCTCAATTTCATTGTTTCGGGATTACGAGCACTGGATTGCCGGATCTAATCTACTAAGGTTTGGTGTATAATTGTTTACCTTAGGGTTTTTGGTTGACTTTCAGTTTAAGTTCTATGCATAAACCGTAGCATAAAATGTAGGGGATTACAGACATTCTGTTGCAAGGTGTCCCTTTTCTTTACATGTAAAACAGGTGATGACCATCTTTTTCAAGCAAGCATAGGCCATGTGACTAGATTCGCCACAAAAGAAACACTTATTTTTCAGCTGTGGGCATTGTCTAGGATAGTGTGCCTCTTTACACTTCCAACAAGTAACATTCACTTTTTCCTGGTTAGACTTTCCACTTCCACTATCTCTAAATCTATAGTAAGGTCTGTATCTCTTGCTCTTGAATCCTAAACTCGTGGCATCAAACGGCTTTTTCCCAAAGCCTTTCTTTTCCGACATCTAATATTTCCTTTTCCTTGCTCCTTCTATTATTCGAGCCTTTTTCCACTAATTCCATATAAGTTTTCATTCTAAGTTTCACCAACTTAATCTTTAGGTCTTCATTTAGACCTCCCAAGAATACTTGTCTTTTCAACTCTTCGCTGTTTCTGAAGGGTTCGGGTGCATATCGTAGGAAATGAGCGAACTCAGTCTCATATTGCTCTATTGTCCTTCCTATTTGCTTCACATGCAGAAAATCTGCGTTATATCTTACCTTAAAGCTAGAAGGGAAGTAATTTTCCAAAAATTCCCGACAAAAAGCATCCCATGTAACCAGCGGTGCTAAGCTCATTCTTTTCGATTCTCACCAAACTCTAGCATTGTCTCTGAACATGTAAGTCCCATGGTCTAACTGAAGGTAAGGTAGGACTTCAAAGGCTGCAAAAGATCTCTCAATCTGAACCAACCAATCTTTGACGTCATCCGGCTTGCTAAAGGCTCCATCGAAATAGCGATTACTCTTTATGAAATCAAGTAAAGAGCTTCGATGAGGTCTTTGGTAAGGTGATGGCGGTGGTAAAGGGAATTATATGAGTTTTCCTCAAGTGGTGTCGAAGCTTCGAAAGTTACTTCACGATGATCCATGAGTGATGGTGGGGTGGAATTTTGCACACTTTAGCATTGGTTCGGATTTTTATTTTTTTGGTTTTTTTGGTTTTGATTTTGATTTTGGTTTTGATTCTAGATGAAAGTGTTTAGTAGGTAGGCTAGCTGTCCAATTGCATTCATCATATCCATTTGTGGGTTCTGGTATGCTACCTCTTGCTAATTCTGTTGAGGTATAGTAGGTTTATTATAGTTATTTGCTTCTACTGGGGGAGCTTCCTGCTCATGATTGTGGTTTCTTCGAGGTCGTTTGTTTATACATTATTACCTAAGTTTTAAGGTTTTCTTTAAGTTATGCCTCATAGGTTTAGTTTAGAAATTACGGAAACCATATAATCAATGAAACTTCAAGCGAGCCATTGTAAAATTCAAATCATGAAATCCAAGTGATAGAATTTTAATTTACAAGTCCAAATTGTAGTGCTAAAATTATAACTCAAATTATGAAACCAAGAGAAAAGGAGAAATTAATCATAATGATGCAATGGATGCAATGATGTTCATGCGTCTTGCTATTGATCTCAGTTCTCTAAGAATAGGTGCGTATAACACTCTTACTTAGTTGTATTCTTAATTTTTGTTTATATCTTTTTTTAAGAAACGAAAGATTCTTCATTAAAATAACTACATATAAGATTCCATTAGATATTATCAAGGTTTTACATTCGGTTGGGTCTTACATTCACATTATGCCCTCAAAACATGTAATCCATGCCACTCGACTAACTTGGACCTACCCAAAATACATCTTCTTACTAGACCAAAAAGAAAAACAAGAAACAAGAGGCCAAAGACAAAACACACTAGAGCCGCCTAAAGAAAACATAGAAGCAACTTGTCATTCCTCACTACTTGTTACAAAATTTTTAGTTGGACCATTTTGGATTATGCTTGCCATCTCTTTCTTCTTCCTTCCTAAGAGTCTCCTAGGGTCAGGATCAAAGGACGGTCCCTACTAGAAGAGCTTCCATTATCTCTTTGAACAAATTGGCATTAAGTAAGCCCTCACAATTAACCTCCTCCTCATAGGTGGCCATGTTAGTTCTTCTTGATTAGATTCTTCCTCTCCTTCATCTCCTATCCTATTCTCATATTCTCTATTTTCCTCTCATTACTTCCTCTCCTACTTAATTCCAAATTCTTTCAGCAGTTGCTCTAGCTTCCCTTAACATAATTTCCTCAGAAGTTTCAGTTTCCACTGGATTGATGGCTATTTTACTGGTAAATCTAGGGTTTTCACTGTGTTGATATATATCCTTCCAAAGGCTAGAGTCTAACTCATTCTCAATCTCTACTCTGCTGCTATCTAGAATTTGAAGCTCTTGATCAAAGTCCACATTAGGCGGGTTTGGTTCATGGTTGGGATCTTCCTCAAGCCTAACAAGTTATGGTGTTCTATTTCCTTCTTCATCCATCCAATTTGGATCCTCCTTCAGATCTTCTTCCTCTTCTTCACTTTCACCCTCATTACCGTCTTCTTCCATAGGCTCATTTTCTATCTGCATACCTACTTCACTTGGATGTGGTGCTTGAATTTCTACGGGTCTCGGTAAAATATCTAAATACACCCCGTGCCCAAAAAAATAGTTCCTTGCATCCGCATCAAGCCTGTAAGCCCCGGCTTTTTTTGCAAACAAAGCTTGACTTCGAAAACCGAATCAAAACCAAAACCCTAAACTGGAATAGCTAGGGTTAGAAAGAAACCTAGAAACCCTATGTCCGTCCGGCTTTATCGAAATAACACCATAGAACTTTTGAGAACAATTTAATCTAGATTATAGTTCTAAAGACTATATCGAAACATAAAAAGATCGGTTTTTGGGAAATTATCTGTTTTGAACCCGACCGAGATCCATTCCGAAAAATCGGGCCCTAGGACTCGAAACTAGAAAAATATTCCGGAATACTCTTTAAAATCGGAATTTAATAAGGAATTCAAAAATATATTTATTATAATTTTTCGATTTATAAAAATTACAGTTATAGCTTTTTTATCGTATTTTCTTTACTAACTGGTAATTTAATTGTCTAAACTACTATTCATTACTATTCACAGGCACAAGCCCATACCATACTCACTCATAAGCCATACCTGTAAGCCCTGGAAAATTTTAGTAAATAATTCCAAAATGAACTTAAAAAATAAACCCCAAAAATGACTCTAAATTAAAACCGTGCTTTGATAAGTCCTAAATCCCGAACAAATCCAGAAACTTCTTAATCTTGAGAAAATGAAAATCCTTAAAAATAAAATAAGAACTCAACATACTTCAAAATCCAAAACCACTACATATGACAAATTTCATACTTAACTCTAACTTATAAAATCGGGTAATATAGAACCTAAAAACAAATTATTAAAAAGTAAATAACGATGAAACTTTCGGAAATAAAACTCAATTCAAGAATTCCGAGAACGTTAAGAAATATTAAATACTTACAAAAATAAAATTTAAAATAAATTTCTCAAATTAAATATGTTGTATAAACATAAAATATCAATTTCCAAATTGGCAAAAATCTAAACCAGAGAATCACCTGCAAACCCTAAGTGGAATACAGTACTTTAAGTTCGGAAATCTTATGTCCTTAACCCTAGAGGCCGAGTTGTAGTATAAGTGTGTAGAATAGCTCGTAGTAATATAAGCTTGCTTAAAAATATCAGATTGGTAAATTTTTGACCTATTACTAACCCGTTCTGATACAGACTTTAAAAGCCGTGTCCCGAGGCTCGAGATATAAAAAATATACCATTAGTACCGTTAGACTCGTATTTTCATAAGGATTTCAAAATATAAGTTTTATAATTTTTCGATAACTAGAAATATCTAATTTTACAATTACATTCGTATTTCATTACTATCGATAATTAACTAGTTTATACACTATTCACTTCTATTTCATTACACAATTTTATTATTCTTATGAACCCTTATATTTTTAGATAAATATTTTATAAATTATGGAAAATTCTGTTTTTCCAAAATTTAGTTCGTTTCAGGTTTTTACGGGATCAGTTTCTGTTTAAGAACCGATACTAAAAATAAAATAAATTAATTTAATAATTGAAAAATATTCGAAAAATATTTTTATAAAATAATTTTTTAGAATTTTCGAGTTATAAAAATATCATTTATAGCTCATATCCGCGTATTTTGATCATACCGGTAACATATTTGTTGAAATACTAAAATTCAAACAATTATTTAATTTTATTTATGAAAATTCTGCCACTCATTTAAAGATATTTTTCTTAATTTTATTTATATATTTTCTTAATAAAAAATCTTTTTCAACCCATACTTCAAGTACACTTCATTTGTCACTTCTACACATTATTCAAGTTTTCTTTCACTCATTCTCCACTTCATTTCCCCACAATGGCAGCTGATCATACCCCTAATAATAGCCTCTTTTCTTTTATTTTAATTATTTATTTAGATTTTAAAGTCTCTTTTAGTTAGCACATTAAATGATACAAGTTATACTTTCAAATTTCAAGTTACAAGACAATTCAACTTCCCTCTCTCTCTTGCTAAAATTCACGTGAATACCCCCCCAAAATTCTGCCATTGTTTTATTTTTTTCTCTTTCAATTAATAAACACACATTAATACACTCCTCTCTCTCCATTTAATGCCTCTCATTTACTTCTTGTCATTCCTTTGAAACCCTATCTCATTTACTCTCTCTTTTCCTTTCTTTTTCCTCTCTTTCTTTCTTCTTTTGTTCTTGTTCTTGCAAGAACACAAGCTGCCCCATTTCTAAACCTTGCTTCCACACTTCATTCTTGAATATTTTTAAGTAAACTTTCTTCTTAAAGCTTCCATAGATGATATAGGTAAGGTATAGTGAGAGTTTCATGCATCAAATGACCTTCCATAAGCTTAAAAGCTAAGGATGATGATGCCAAAAATGAAACACTCCTCTTTTCCATGATTATTATCTTGTATCATTATTATTCTTTTGCTAAAGTAGTTATATTTTGTAGATCTAACTTTTAGCTTTGATTTTTGTTTATGCTTTAGATCTTGTTATTTGAGTTATTATTTTGTTATTGCTAATGATTTATGCATATATTCATCATCCACATAACCATCATAGTATTAATGCATTCATAACTAGTATAGTAAACTAGATCTAGTGTTTTGAGTTTATAAATGCATTAGACTTTTGTTTTATGTTCATAAACAACTTGTAGTAGCATGATGATAGTAGAAAAGTTTTAGAAAGTCAAGATCTATTTTAGTTTCAACAAAAATCATTTTGAAAATTCGGATAAAAAGGGAACCATACTTAGAAAAGTTAATCTTCAACTTCAAAATGCGTATTTTTCATTTAAAATGAATGGCTTAGGGAATATATAACATGAATGAATGATTTTGATGAGTAAAGTTTAGATCTATGAGTTCATAGTTTACTACCATGGATTTCTTTTATATTTATGTTCATATTAAGTGTAGATCTTGGTTTTGAACTCAAACAAAAATGGTAAATTCGTATTTAGGCAAGACCCCTAATTAAAAACCACTTTCTAAGTGTCAAAATGAAATTTTTACTTGAGATAATGAAGGCTTAATATATATATATCATCATGACTTCATTTTATATGATTCAAAGATGATTTTCAAAATTAAATTTCAAAAAAAAAATTTCATTTTCGGATTTAGGCTAAGGCATAGTATAAAAACATGTTTTCCAACTTAAAAATGAAGTTTTTATTCAAGATATGGAAAAACTCTTAAGATAGGTTATGTAAGAGATGAATTTCCATAAGTTTAGATAGATTTTAGCAAAAGGTATGTCTCAAAATAAATTTTGTAAATTCGGATCTCAACAAAGACCAATTTTGAAAACCCATTTTTCAACTTCAAAACAAGACTTTTATTAAAGAAATGGAAGCCTTAAGGGGTAGGTTTGATTAGGAAGTGGTTTTTAAAAGACTAAATGAGTTTTACAAAGAAAACAAGCTCAAAGGAATTTTTCAAAATTCGGATTTGAAAATAGCTACCATTTAAACACCTATTTCCAAATGCCAAAATGATAATTTTTATAGGAAAATGGAAGTCCTGGGGAATATATGTAACAAATACCAAGTTTTGACAAGTATAAGAGAGGTTTATCAAAATATAACCTTAGAACAACAAATGATTCCCAAGAATAAGTTAAACAATGTTTTCATTCTTTAAAATTTTATAAAATTCGTACTTAGGCAAACCACCTATGTAAACACCTATTTTCTAACCCCAAAATGAAAGTTTTGTTTAGAGAATGGAAGGCTTATGGAATAGGTATCAATAGGAGATGTTTTTTATAAGTAAATGGTAGATCTTCTAGTAGAGATTCTCAAAAATAGGAAGAGATTACAAAGTATGAAAACTGAGTTTTATCCAAAATTTGTAAATTCGGATGATTTCAAAACCATGCCTTAAAAACCCATTTATCAACTCCAAAACTTGTGTTTTATATGAAAAATGAGGAGTTTAGGTCATAGGTATCATCAAGTAATGATTTTGATAAATTAAGATGGGATTTGCTAAGAAAAATATGTAGAACAAGGAGTAGAAATGAAGTAGGAAAAATTTGAGTTACTAGTCAACTTAGGAAATTCGTAATTTTGGAGTGAGGTCATGAAGACACTTACTTTCTAAACTCAAAATGAAATTTTTATTAAGAAATGAAGTCCTTAGTGGCTAGGTATGGTTGAGCCTTAATTATCTAAGTATCAGATGATTTTTACATAAAGGAATCACCACAAAAACAAGTTTTGCAAAATTAGGATTTTGGGATGAACCAATTTGAAAACATGTTTACAAAGTGTAAAATGGGAGTTTTTATTGAAAAACAAAGGCCTTAGGGAATATACATAATGAAGACTTAATTTTAACAAGAATAAATAGATTTTATTAAGAAATTTTTCTAAAAGCAAATACGGATTATGAAGAATACAAAACTATCATTTCTAAGTTAATTTTTTATAAAGTCTTATAAAGAAAAAATTTTCTAAAAATTCCTTTTGTTCAATATCATCAAGAACATGTATAGATATATCTCATGAATATCATTTATGGTAGCAACTTGTTCATATTGCATGTATACTTGCTTTGGATAGTAGAAACATCACAAACATTCACAAAACTACTTTTCGGAATTGATTTTCGCTACTGATCAGAACTGATCAGGCCTTTTTGAAACTTTAAAGTTTTCAAAACTTGAAAATAACATTAGAATTAGATAGATCTTTCGAATTATATAGACATCGATATATAATTTGCTAAATTCCGAGTTAAAATGACCACGTTATGGCCGTTTTAAGTTGGAATTCCTGCTTAGGACGAGAATTATGAATTTGATAGTTTGTATGAGATAGCTTGGACTAGTTAAGTGATGAAATACTTATTAGGGTATTTCTTCCTTTTTAGGTGACCCCGATATCGACGATTCCTTACCACCGGATTGCTTGTACTAGGAGACCGGTGATCCAATGGCCCAGTAAGTATTACTTCCGATTCCATTTATTGTATGTGATTGTAATGATAGTTGCACTAGATATTTGGTAAAGATAAAATGGATATGCATGATGGGGATGAATGGGAACTATGTATGGTTGTTGTTGATATGAGAAATTGAATATAAGAACATCGAAGCCGGGTGATTAACTATTGCTTGTATAGATGAATTAGAATTGACTGTCTGCGATTATTAATTGATCACTTAAAAGAATTGATATAATTGATTATTCGAATTGAAGATGAAATTAAACTCATTCATATCACGATGGGGATGGAGCATTAGCATTTGTTCAGTTTCCCGTGATCCTAAATGGTGTAAAGTTCGGTTAATCATTGTCCTCAAACGAATTTATAGTTCAGTTGACCGTGAGCTTAAACGGCGTTCGTACCGCAGGATTCGTTAATCTGCTAACCTGGGATTGAGGGCGTAAGTCCATCCATATATGATTTCCGGCTGGTCATATGTTTGTTGAATCCATATGTTTGATGCATATCACTTGTCTGACTAATCACTTGTTTGTATGATGTCTTATAAATGTGATCTTGGAAGTTCTTACTCACTAAGCTAGTGTAGCTTATACCCCAATAGATGTTTGATTAAACAGGTTAACTCAAGCATGCTACGTGGGGACTGAGATGTCTAGAGCCGAGTATGACCTTGGGATTCCGGTAGGAAGCATGAGTACTTAAAGATATTAGCTAGGTGTTATGAATTGCTTTGTAATAGTTTTATATAGTGAAACCTTTTGATGAATTGAAATTAAAGTATAGTGAATTATATTTAAAGTACAGTGAGTCGTATTTCCTTTACTTTGTTACTCAAGTTGTATCAATATAAAATGTATCACTCTGACGTATCTACTCCATGTGTTAGACGCCTTGTACATAGTATGAAAGCCTTCGCATGACTAAGGCGGTCACTCTTAGGCTTTAATATTGTGTACGGTGGACTGCCATGTTTAGAGTACCCTTCGGGGCGTGACAATACCCCTACACTTACGTCCTTACACTTTACTCATTACCATTTTCTTTTCCCATGCAAATTATCACATTTTATTACACAAAATTGATTTTGAAAAATTACAAAACTCTCTCTCCTTCCTCTCTCCTTATGGCCGACACACCCCTCCCATTTCCCCTCATTGTCCTATTTTTCTTTTATTTAATCATACAAAATCCTAATTCAATTCCCATATAAACTCCTTTACGGCTTCACCATTTCATTTCTTTCTTTTTCATTTTACTTTTGGAAACTTTTGCAAACACTCCCTCTTTTCTCTCTTGTTGCCATGACACCCCTCCCCATTACACACTCACACACATTTTTTCTTCAACTCCTCTTGGTTACAAAGCTTAATAGGATAAATCTAAACCTTACCACCACAAAAACATGTAATGGCAAGATCATTCATGTGTGGATTCATAAAAGTCCCTATGAGTTTCATGCTAGGGATATTAATTCTATCATGCCCCGAAGGGTCCCTAAATGTGGCAATCCGTCGTACACAATATTAAAGCCTAGGAATGATCGCCTCAGTCACGCGAAGGCTTTCATACTATGTACACGGCGTCTAACACATGGAGGAGACACATCGGAGTAATACATTTTATATTGGTAATACTTGAGTAACAATATAAAGGAAATACAATTCATTATACTTCAATTACAATTCATCAAAAGATTTCACTACATAAAACTATTACAAAGCAATTCACAAAACCTAGCTAATATCTTCAAGTATTCTTACTTCATGCTAGAATCCCGATGTCATATTCGGCTCCAACCATCTCAGTCCCCAGGTAGCATTCTCCATCAACCTATTTATTCAAACATCTATTGAGATATAAGCTACACTAGCTTAGTGAGAGTTCCCTTAATTTCGTACCATAACAAGCAAGTTATAAATCATCCATATGCTATGCATAAACAAACACATGAGTAGACAATTATGTATGGGTATCCAAAACCCATACATAGAACAGATTTACACCATCCATATTTAGGGTTAGGGATGGTATTGAAAATTTACTTAACCTGTTGCTAGTCCCCAAACACCCCAGCCTCATAGTACTCGACTCGGCTAGCTCATACATGGGATACATCCCCGGTGCGCTTTTATTCCCTATGAATGAACTCTGATACTGGGTCTCATTCTCCAAAGGAGTCTTCGGACCATACCGATCGACCTGCGTAGGAGTAGCACGCTACTAAATGCAACTTGACTGATGCGATGCATGACCAATTTATTTTTGCTTAGGTCCAAGTATTCATACATTCTTTAGAGTGACCAATCAATATCATATACATAAATAAAAACAATATGAACAGTACAGTTATCCAATCGATTCATGGTTTTGATATGCTTTAGTATTCTTTGGCATACATACATCAAAGTCTCATCATCTATCCCATCCCCATTCATATTGGTTTTTATCTTGTTCCTATAATTCTAATGCAACTAGCTACAAGCACAAACAAGGTATCAAAATAAGAGGAAAACTCACTTGTCCATTGGACTCCGGTCTTTTAATCGTAATAGTCGGGTGGCAACGAATCCTTGAAAGCAAAGACACCTAAGGAAAGAAATACCAAAATGAGTATTTCAACTCAAAACTAATCCACTCTTTCTCATACAAACTATCAATTTTAAAATTTTCATCCTAAACGAGAATTCCAACTTAAAACGGCCATAACTTGGTCATTTTAACTCGGAATTTAGCAAATTATATACCAATTTCTATCTACTTCGAAAGATCTATCTAATTATAATATATTTAAGTTTTGAAAACTTCTAAGCTTTGAAAAGATCTGATCAGTAGCAAAAACAATTTTAGAAAATTGATTTGTGAAAGTTTATGAAGTTTCTACTATCCAAAGCAAGTATACATGCAATATGAACAAGTTACTATCATAAATGATATGTCATGAATATATATGTATATGTTCTTGATGATATTGAATAAAAGAAATTTTTAGAAAACTTTTTCTTTGTAAGACTTTATGAAAATCCACTTAGAAAGGCTAATCTTGTAATCTTGATAATTCCCACTTGTTTTTAGAAAAATTCCTTGATAAAATTCATTTATTCTTCTTAAAATTAAGTCATCATTATGTATATTCCTTAAGGCCTTCGTTTTTCAATAAAAATTTCCATTTTACACTTTGTAAACATGTTTTTAAATATGGTTCATGTAAACCCCCAAAAATTTTCATAATTCATAGAAAATAATTCTAAAAGTTTAAAATTTAAATCCAAAAATCGACTCAAGTTAAAACCAAATTCTAAATCAAGACAAACACTAGAAACGAAACCCTAAAACGCAAACCAAGTTAAAACCTAATTCTAAATAAAGATAAAAAACGAGATTTCTTAATTTGAGAAATAGGGAACCCTCAAGAACAAAATGGAAAAATCCAACTATCGGCCGAAACAACATTCTACATCAATCAAATCACCTAACCGTTTCCTAACATGCAAATCAAGATAATATATCCAAGTAATGATCAACAACAAAATCTTAAAACCCTCGATAAATTTCAGAATCAGAAATTTCAATTTTCGCTAAAAGACAAACTGAGTCAACTCATAATCCTAGACTCGGTTAAACGATCTTAATAATAACATGAAATAAATTACTTGTTTATATATATTTCATGCATATATATGTATATTATATATTTAGAGCATATAAGCTCATTTGTTATTTATTTACTTTCAAGTTATGTAATTTATTTATTTCATGTTATTATTAAGACTAGTCTTTCTAGTTTTAGACTTGTCCATATCAAGTAAACAATCTTTTATTTATTTTCTTACTGTTGGTCCGAAATGATAGCCAAGAGGGGGGGGTGAATTGGTTATATAAAAAATTTTGACTAAATTTTCACACACTTGGTTATACTAATAAAATGGCTTTTGATCTTTATAAAATAAATGAATTTGATGAAAAACTTCTTTAAAAATAATAAACCAAAATTATCCTATATGAATAATCTCACGAATATTTAAACTATAGTTTGAAAACTTTCTTCTTGGAACCTTCTGACCAACTCTCTGACTCAAGAACAATAAGAACAACACTCTCTGATTAACCTTCTGACTGACGATCAAATGCAATAAAACAAATTAAAATTACACAAATTAAAGAGAGATGAGTAAGAGAGAAATGCAAAACGAATTATAGAGGTTCCGCCTTAAGCGTCAATCCTCTCTTCTAGCTCCAAGCCAGGGTCACCGGTAATCCACACCGGTATTGTTCCACTAATCCAATAAATAAGAATAGTTACAAGAAGTTCACAATTCACTTAGCTTGATTCTCTCAACAACCAATCTACTGAGCCTACTTGCAACTCACAATCACTAAAATAATTTATCAAAATCTGAGGAGAATAAAATAAAGGTCCTCGACAGTTTTTGAACAATACGAAGGAACAATGAAAATAATGACAGTAATTTCGCTCTTGAATACTTTTTTTAATTCTCGTTATGTTTGTTCTACGTTCTGCCCTCTATTTATAAGTTGTTCGTATATATTTGTTCTTCTCAACACTTGAAAACAATCTGTTGCGTTCCAGATTAACTTGTTTTCCATATTTCTCGCAAAAATGAAGATTTGTTCCGGATATGTCGAGTACAATATCTCTTCAAGTCTATCCTCATCTGGATTTGAATTTTGAATCGTCTGATAAGCTTCCTCGAGAGTGAGATAACTTCAATCTCTACAATCTTGCATGAATATCTCAAACAAACAATTTCAAACATTCCTCTTGTTGATCACGTCTTGAATCTGTTCAAAGTATCACGCCTGGGATATTTATTTTTCTGTTTCATGAATTTCTGACTTCGGACAAGCTCCTGAAATCTTGTATATGTATTAAAAAAATATCCGAACATTACTTGTAATCTTCTCCAAATTAATTTTCAAATTACTTAAACTTCCTCATCTTATTTTAATTAAAAAAAATACCTGTGGATTATGAACCAACTTTTGTGGAACAGATTAGATATATTTCCCAAATATATTTAATCATTGGAGCTAGGTCTTCATCATATCAAATATTTTGTTTTTCTTCATATCGTATCTTCTGACATTCCTTCTGCCTTTCATCTGTGTACTTGTTCATAACTAACGTTCCTTCTGCCTAAGCTTCTGACTTATCATAAATATTTGAATCCTCTTGAATAAACTTTCTGGATAACTTTCTGATAAAACATACTCAAAATAATCGTTATTTCATTAATTTTTGTTATCATCAAAATCCTTGATTGAGAGAAACCAACACTTACGGGACTAGTCTATTCTTAGTCCCGGGATGCCTTGATGAAGCTAAGGCTCCAATTCTTGACCGGAATACCTTGATGAAGCTAAGGTTCCCAATACTTGATATTTTATTTTCTTGCTTATTATTTGTTACTAGTATTTTCTTATGTTCTTATTATTTTATATGCTAATGATACTTGCATCTACATAATGTTAATGTCTCAACTAATCTAAAAGTAGAATTTCATTTTATTAAAGAAACTCAAAACTAGATTTTTTATTATGTGATTTGTCATAAAATAAAGAAGTTATTATCAACAACATAAGACTAAAGTAACACAAGTTTTCTCAAAGTTTTCTTAAATAACAAAGATAGTTTACTAAGGAAACATAATGAATAAATATTTTCTTTGAATAATGCGGTAACCTAAGTTTTATTAAAATAGTTTACAAAAACTTAAGATTTAAACTCTTTTAACTTCATAACAAAACTAAGGAAACAAACTAGTTTTCAAAGATAAGATGAATTTAATCCATAAAGTTAAAACCCATTTAGGAAAAACAATGATTTTCAAATTCCTAAAAGAGAAACTAATTTCAAAGAATATAAATAAGATTAGAAACAAATGATTTTATCAATAATAATCCTTTTTAAAAGAAATGAAAGAACAAGTTTTAGAAAGCAAAAGCTTATATTTTAGAAATGAATATAAGAAGACAAGACTCATTTTCTAAAATTATCCTAAATACAAAATTATGAAAAAGGGTTTTTCATCAACTTAATATACTTTCGATAAAATTGATCTTTTATCACTAGTAGTGAAATTTATGAAAAACTAAGGTTAAAAGAAGATTTAATTGTCCATGGAAAAAGAATGAAGAAAATAAAATAAGAATATATTCATTTATAACAACCTAGGAAAATATAAAGTTTCTTTAAATACTTGAAAAGAAATTTTCGAAGTTAAAGTTTAAATGAATTGTTTTATGAAATAAATTGTTGAGACACTGCCATTAGGATTTTTGCATACAAAGTGAGCTTACCTATATATTCAAAAGTGTTTATTGAATATATATTTATATACTTATATTGTTACAAAAGGATTTTCTTTAAAAAGGAGTTGAGTTAGAAAATGGATTTTTGCAAAAGTTTAGAAAATTCGTTTTAAATCTGTACCTGACGTTTTCGGAAGCCAAATGACCTTTTATGACAAAGATAACCGTAGAAATGGATAGATCTTTTTGACTAGGTAGAAACGGTATATTATACGCAAAATTCCGAGTTAAAATGAGCAAGTTATGGCCATTTTAAGTTGTAATTTCCTCTTATACGATTTTACCGCGATTTTAAGAAAAGTTTAGAATATCCAAGAATAGAAATTTCATTAAAGACTTATCCGGGTATTTCTTTTGTCTAGTGATAAGATCATATTTTATACAAATCTTGATGTTCAATTGAGCTAGAATGGATATTTGTTTTGATTAAATTTTATGTTTCAGGACTAATTTGGATAAAGAAATCAAAACAAGTGAATTTGAATTGAAAAGAGGAAAAATTGAAGTCAAGGCCGGCAATTCATCATTGAAAGCCGCCGGCTTTCAGACGGCGTAAAATCCAAGGCCGTTGCAGCACAGCCAGCTTTGCCCAGCACAAGTAAACAACATTCAAAGCCGCCTCAAAGCTGCCGGCGTAGAAGATGAAGAAGCCAGCGTAAATGAAGGCCGGCAGCCCAGAACTGAAAAATCACCAGCTTTGAAAGTTCATTATAAGCCGGCATGAAAGCCGCCGGCCTTGAGGCAGCGTACATGGAAGAATTGAAGAGACATGAAGCTATCCAACACTTGAAGGAAAATGAAGCAACACATCTGTTGGAATGCCTACGCCGGTGTCAAAGCCGCCGGCCTTGGACGGCGTTCGTTATAAATCTGCCCAACGCTTCATTTCTGACTACATACGCCGGCTAGATCTACGTTCAAAGCCGCCGGCGTTGAAGCGGCCTACATTGTAACAGATATTGAAGGCTGCCAGTGCACTGCCTGCGCAAGGACAATTTGAAGATACGCCGCCTGTAAGCCGCCGGCGTAGGATCCATAACGGCCGGCGTACATTGAGAAACAGCAAAGTTCATTAAATGTTTTTTACGAAATTTTTCCTATAAATAGGGGGTCTTCCCCTCATTCTAGAATCATCCAAGAACCAAATATCTAGTACTACAAGTAGCTTTAGAATATTTAGAATAGGCATTTCATAAGAGATTTTGAAGAGATTTGAAGTTATACAAGATTTGCAAGTGAAGCTTTAGTATTTTGAATTGGTGATTTCTAATCTTATTCTTTTTATGCAATTCATATACTTGAATATTCTGATCATAATGAAATCATTTGCAATTTCTTATTTGATTGTTGAATCATCATCCATGAGTAGCTAAATTCTTTTTGTGGGAAGTTGATGAAGCTTTAAACATGCTAAGATGATTTTTGAATCATGTTATGAGATATTTAGAATCATGAAATATTCATATTGAATTCTGATTATTCATCATGTTTTGGTGTATAAGAATTCTAATAACTCGGAAGGGAAATTAGTGTTCACATGAATTCATAAATTGATTAAATTGCAATTGCGGAAGCGGCGTAGTTTAATCTAGTTTAGAAATTATCCATGAATATTAATGCAATGTTTTATGTTGATTTCTCACTAAGGAATTAGGAGATTTTAATATAAAGTATTAGTCAATTATAGAATCGGGAGATTTATAATTGTAATTTTGATTCCACTAATGATTTATTAACGGAAGTTATTGAATTGTTTTGTGGTTTAAAAGGTTTTCAAACTTTGTTTTTAAATCTTGATAATTTCTTATGAATATTCATGAATCTAATTATCATTATAACATGAGTTCAAGTTGATTAGCAATAGTTTAAAGTGGATTCTATCCTTCCCACACTTTCATCATATCCCTCTCTTTAAAAGCTCATTGCATTTCATATAGATAATTATAGATAATTAGTTTAACTTAATCATTTAAAAAGATCAATTGCCTAGATATTAGTATTAGTTGATAATTGTCTAGTAGTTAGTAAATCCTTGTGGGATCGACACTTTATTCATGCTATATTACAATAGAAGACCTAGTGCGCTTGCTAGAAATATGCTTTAAAATTCAATACTTATCAAGCACATCAAGTTTTCTGGCGCCGTTGCCGGGGATTTATTAATATTAGACTAACTTCAGCTTTGCTAGTAGTTTAGGTTTAAATTTAGTTTGAAATTTTCCTTTTCTCTTTGCAGGTTATATGCGAAGAAGTAGAAGTGCTGAAATTCTACCTTTAGATCCAGAAATCGAAAGAACCTGCGACAACAGAGAAGAAGGAACCAAAGAAGAGGAGCAATGGCCGAAAATCAAGATAACAACAACCAATTGCAACCAGCTGCTCCAAGGGCAATTCGAGACTATACGGTGCCTACAATTCAAGATCCCGCCATACGAATGCCCACTGTGGAGGCAAACAATTTTGAGCTTAAACCGTCCCTAATTCAAATGGTTGAATCACATCAATTTGGAGGATATCCAAATGAGACGCCAGATGAACACATTGCTAAATTTCTTCAATACACCAACACTGTCAAACTCAATGGTGTAAGAAACGAAGTCATCCGACTTCAGCTTTTCCCTTTCTCTCTTAGGGATAAAGCTTTGGCATGGTACAACTCCCAACCTCCAGATTCAATCACCACATGGGCTGATCTGACAAAGAAGTTTTTGAAAAGATTTTTCCCTCCAGCAAGAACCGCCAGATTAAGAAATGAAATTTCCAACTTCACCAAATTCCCTGGAGAATCATTATATGATGCTTGGGAAAGATTCAAAGAGGCGGTCAGAAAGTGTCCACACCATGGTTTACCCGATAATCTACTAATTGAGAATTTCTACCTCAGTCTTGATGAAGCTTTAAGGTCATTAGTAGATGCTACATCGGGCGGATCACTGATGGGGAAGACATATGAGGAAGCTAGTGAGATTATTGAAGAATTAGCTTCTGCTGCTCATAATTGGAGTTGTGAAAGAACAAGTCTAAAGTAGCATCATTGGAAGATAAAGAAGATATCTCACAACTCAAAGCTCAAATGGCTACTCTCATCACTCAAGTAAGTAAACTCACAACTACAAATACTTCCAATCAAAAACAACAAGTGTTTTGTTGTGAGATTTGCTCAGGACCACACTCCTCTTTTGAGTGTCCACATGGATCATCTTCAAATGACGAGCAGCTCAATTATGTGGGAAATTTCCAAAAAGGCAATTTTGGAAACACATATCATCCGAATATGCGAAATCATCCAAATCTTTCATATCGGAATGATGCCAATGTTCTAAAGCCACCACCTGGTTTTCAAGGACAAGGATATGTGAGAAATGCTCCACCTCAACAGCAAATTCAAACATCCACTGATGCATTACTGAGGGATTTCATTGTTACCACAACAAATTCACTCAACAATCAGAATGCAATCATTCAAGATTTGCAAGGGAAACTCCATCAACTTGCACAGCAAGTGAGTAATAGACCATCGGGTCTTTACCAAGCAACACGGAGGAGAATCCCAAGACTGTAAATGCAATCACATTGAGAAGTGGAAAGGAGATTGCTCCAGTTGAGGAAACTACTAAAGATGAAGAGGAAATTCCCCACAAAACAACAAAGGGAAACGAAAGATGGAGGAAACTATTCAAAAACCACCTGAGGTGAAATCATATGTTCCTCCCGTTCCTTTTCCAGGAAGATTAAAGCAACAAAAGCTTGATGAGCAATTTTCAAAATTCCTGGATGTTTTCAAAAAGCTGCACATCAACATTCCATTCTTAGAAGTAATTCAAGGAATGCCTTCCTATGCCAAATTCATCAAGGAATTGCTGTCTAACAAGAGGAAGATTGATGGAAATGTGATACTCACTGGGAATGTTCCATGATCCTTCAGAAACAAACAACAGTCTGCCCACTAAGCTCCGAGATCAGGGAAGTTTTACTGTTCCTTGCACCATTGGTGATTGCTATTTTGATAAAGTTTTAATTGATTCTGGTGCAAGTATTAACTTAATGCCTTCATCTATATTTCAAAAACTAGGATTAGGAGATTGCAAAGATACACATGTAACTTTACAACTTGCTGATAGAAGTGTAAAATACCCTAGGGGTATTGTAGAATGTCCTAGTAAAGTTGACAAATTCTTTTTTCCTGTGGATTTTGTAGTGCTTGACATGGATGAAGATAGGGAAGTTCCCATGATCTTGGGCAGACCGTTCCTTGCAACAGGAAAAGCACTGATTGATGTGGAACAAGGGCAACTTACATTACGGGTGATGGATGAACAGGTTACTTTCAATGTCTATGAGGCAATGAAGAAATTTGATGATGCCAATGCCTGTTACACATCAATACCATGATGAGCTGGTTTCTGAGTCACTTGAGGAACAAACTGGTGTGGAGACTATGGAGTCTGTCTTAAGAGACGTGGACAATTGGAGTGATGATGAAGAGGAAGAAGAGACAATGGAAGATACCAATGATCAAAACCAGATATTATGAATCTTTGGGTACAAATGAGCAAAGCAAGTTCCATCTTTGATGCAGCCACCAACCTTGGAACTGAAACCACTTCCTGACCATCTGAAGTATGCTTTTCTTGGAATTGGCGATACTTTGCCAATTATCATTTCATCTGCATTGACAGATACACAAGAACAACAGTTGATTGATGTGTTGAAAAAGCACAAGGAAGCAATCGGATGGACCATTGCTGATATCAAGGGTATTAGCCCTACATTTGCACTCACAAAATTCTTATGGAAGCGAGTGTAAACCTACAGTTCAACCACAAAGGAGACTCAACCCGACACTTAAAGAAGTGTCAAGAAAGAAGTTTGAAGCTGCTTGACGCAGGTATCATTATCCTATCTCTGATAGTAAATGGGTTAGTCCGGTTCAAGTAGTGCCAAAGAAAGGTGGTATGACTGTAGTGAAGAATGAGCAAAATGAATTGATTCCTACTCGTACTGTGACTGGGTGGAGAGTTTGTATTGATTACAGAAGTTGAACGATGCCACTCGAAAGGATCACTTTCCACTTCCCTTCATTGATCAGATGTTGGAGAAACTTGCAGGGCATGATTATTACTGTTTTCTTGATGGATATTCTGGATACAATCAGATTTCTATTGCACCCGATGATCAAGAGAAAACAACATTCACTTGTCCTTATGGCACATTTGCCTTTAGGAGAATGCCCTTTGGACTTGCAATGCACCTGCTACATTTCAGAGGTGTATGATGGCTATATCTCAGATATGCTTGAGAATTTTATCGAGATCTTTATGGATGATTTTCAGTCTTTGGAAAGTCATTCGATATGTCTTGAGAATTTAGCCTCGGTTCTACAAAGATGCAAAGATACCAATCTGATCCTGAATGGGAAAAATGCCACTTCATGGTTAGAGAAGGGATAGTGTTGGGTCACAAAAATTTCTGCAAGAGGAATTGAAGTGGACAAAGCCAAAGTCGAGATTATTGAGAAGTTACCACCACCCACGACTGTTAAAGGAGTCAGAAGTTTTCTAGGACTGCTGCCTTCTACAGACGATTCATCAAGGACTTCTCCAAAATTTCGAGACCTCTTTGCAATCTTCTGGAAAAAGATGCGGTGTTCAATTTTGATGAGAAATGTATGCAGGCATTCAATTTATTAAAGGAAAAGCTCATTTCCACACCAGTGATCATTGCGCCAGACTGGGAGCTTCTTTCGAACTCATGTGTGATGCCAGCGACTTTGCAGTTGGAGCGGTACTTGGTCAGAGACGAGGTAAGATCTTTCATGTTATATACTATGCAAGTAGAACACTAAATGAGGCCCAGAGAAATTATGCTACTACTGAGAAAGAACTTTTAGCTGTTATCTTTGCATGTGATAAATTTAGGCCTTATTTGATAGGTTCTAAAGTTGTAGTATATACTGACCATGCAGCTCTCAAGTATTTATTTGCTAAAGCTGATGCAAAACCTGGTTGATTAGATGGGTTTTATTACTGCAAGATTTGATCTTGAAATTAAAGATAAAAAGAGAACTGAAAATGTTATTGCTGACCATTTGTCTAGACTTGAATCTGATAGTTTCGACATTCCTATTAATGAGAAGTTCCCTGATGAACAGTTGCATGCAGTAGAGATTCTTGATTTGCCATGGTATGCTGATATGTGAATTATTTGGTTAGTAAGATTACCCATATGGTTTATCATATCCTCAAAGAAAAGTTTTTGCATGATGTAAAATACTATTTTTGGGATGAACCGTATCTGTTTAAAAAATGTGCTCACCAAATATTAGAAGATGTGTGCCTGAATCTGATCAGCTTAGCATTTTAGAACACTGTCATTCAAGGAAGCAGGAGGACACTTTGGTGTTCAAAGGACTGCAGCAAAGTATTGTCATCTGGATTTTATTGGCTAACTTGTTTCGTGACTGCAGGAATTTCATTATGTCATGTGCTCAATGTCAAAGGACAGTAACATTTCTAAACGACATGAATTACCACAAAACAATATTCTGGTAATTGAGCTTTTCGATGTTTGGGGGATTGACTTTATGGGTCCTTTTCCCTTATATTTTTCAAATAAATACATACTTATGGCAGTTGATTATGTTTCAAAATGGGTGGAAGCTGTTGCTTTACAAACAAATGATGCCCGAGTAGTTTTGAAATTTTTGAAAAAGAATATTTTTACCAAATTTGGTGTGCCCAGAGCTATAATTAGTGATGGGGGGGGTCTCATTTTTGTAACAGACAATTTGAAAAACTTTTGGCAAAATACGGTGTTACACATAAAGTGACTACCCCCTATCATCCACAAACAAGTGGGCAAGTTGAAGTTTCTAATAGGGAGATAAAAAGAATTTTGGAAAAAACAGTTAATGCATCAAGAAAAGATTGGTCTTCAAAATTAGATGATGCATTATGGGCTTACAAAACTGCTTTTAAAATCCCTATTGGAATGTCCCCATACATGCTTGTTTTTGGTAAATCATGTCATCTTCCTGTAGAACTTGAGCACAAGGCATTTTGGGCTATAAAATTCCTTAACTTTGATGAAAAAAGCTGCAGGTAAAAAGAGATTGCTCCAATTGAATCAACTGGAAGAATGGAGAAATGAGGCATTTGAAAGCGCTCGTATCTATAAGGAACGAGCAAAGAAATGGCATGATAGGAACATCATCAAACGAGAATTCTTTCCTGGACAAAAAGTTTTACTTTACAATTCTCGTTTGAAGTTGTTTCCTGGAAAATTACAGTCAAGATGGTCGGGACCGTTTGAGATAGCAAAAGTGTTTCCATATGGAGCGGTTGAATTAAAAACTGAGGATGATCGAACTTTTAAAGTGAATGGACAACTGCTCAAGCATTATTTTGAGGGGGAAAATCTTGACAGTACTACTACTGTCATCAATCTTAAAGAACCATGATCAGGTCAGGAAAGTCGGGCTAAGCGACTTTAAACTAAGCGCTTCTTGGGAGGCAACCCATGTCTAATTTTAGAGTAATTTTTATTTGTTTTTACTAACTTAGCTATTAGTGTGGCAGGATATCTAGTATCTTTAAAAAGAAAAAAAATTCTTTGTAGTGATTACAGGAATCGAGCAAAGCAAATCTCATGCGATGCCAAATTTTGATGATTATGAATCAACTGACTTCAGGGAAGTATCCAATTCATTTCTTATTTCTTTCCTCTGTTTTATTTGCTGAAAAACAGTGAGGTCACTGTTTAATTGAAGTATGGGGGAAGGAATAGAATTACATGAAGTGCTGAAGTGTTGAATATGATCTGTTTGCTGTTGTTTATATTGAAAAATCTTCACCTTGTATTTTTGGTTTGAAAGCAAATCACGAGGAAATTCTGCCAAAATTTTTTCAAAAATCTGTTGAAAATGGAGATAGTACAAAGCAAAGAATGAAAATCAATGAAATTGACTTGTGAAAATGTCTTACTCACCTGCTATTGTGATTGGTTTACTAAGTTAAAATTAAGTTGTGAAATCCTTAAGGAACAAGTTTACTTTATATTTTAACTTTGGAATTGGAAATTCAAGAGCTGGTCGAGTCCTTTTGTTGAAAAATAAACAGGTCTACTTCTTGGAATTTTAATTTGTATATATTCTTTGAATTTTAACACTTGGTGAAAGAGGTAGAAGAAACTTTTAAACTTAGTGATCCTTCATAAAAATAAGTCTTGGATATTGTATTGCATTCAAAAAGAAAGAAGCAAGCATAGCCACTACTCCTCTGACTTGAAATATTGAGTTATGAGTATCTGAACTTGAATGTTAAAGTGAGGAAGAGTTCTTAGGGGTAGTTTGAAACCTGGTCACTTAGGTGATGAGCCTGGGATGTACCGACTCAATGAACTCACTATAACGAGAAGGGAAGAATGGCAAAAGTTCAATTCATGAGCTTTGAAAAACAAAAAGATGGAGGCAAAAACCTCCCAAAAAGAAAATAAATGCTTGAGAGGAAAAAAAAAAAGAAAAATGAATGCAAAATATGCAAAGGAAGGAGACTTATAATAAAGAAGGAGAAATTCTAAGGAAAAAGTAGATACCACATGCTTTCATTTTGTGTTACTTAGAATATATATAAGCTAGAAATCCAATGAAGTTTAAATGAATATTTTTCCTTAGTGGATTAAGTATTTGCTTTTGAATTAAAAGTTCTTTTGTTAAAAGTTGAGATTAAAACTTGTTTTGTTAGGATTAATTCCTAAATTTTGATTATAGTACTCTAATTGCAAGGAATTAGTATGGTTAGAGCTGTAGATACAAGAAAATCAAGTTAAAGAAGTTGAGATTTAAACAGGAAAATTGTACTATCTGAAAAGAGATTTCATATTATTCTTCATTTTGCTTGAGGACAAGCAAAAGTTCAAGTGTGGGGGAATACGAAGGATACGAGAATACCCTACCCAAGGATTACTACGACTAAGAAGATAGCGAAATGGACGAGTGAGTTATTACTCCTAATTTCGTTACTTTGCTTGTGCTTGTAAAGTAGTGGCATTAGTATACTAAGAAAAGATAAAAATGGATATATATTTGGGGAATTCGGGATTATATATATGTGATTCTATGTTCATGTATGAAATAAGAATTAAGATATCGCAACTTTGAACTGCTTGCTTAAATAATTTTGTTTACTTACTTATATGTCTGTTTATTGTTTGATAAATTGATTGATCGCCCCTAATAAACCTTAATAAGGTTTGACTTAAGAAAACTAAAACGCTCACGCATAGCATCCATCGAGTCACATCTATTTTCAAAGGCTGCTACTCCTACGCGTAGAGTTGGATTGGCTGTGATCGTGCGGTGCCACGGGCCATGTTCCTGCCTGGAGAATCTAAATCGCTCGGGGAAAGCAACTCTAGGTTCGAAGCTGAGCCAACCGAACACTGTGGGTGAGGACCTGGGGACTAGCAGTAGAAGGTCAAGGACCTTCAACTCTGATTCCCTAACCTTTGATACGGAGGGGTAAATCCGTTCTATATATGGTTTCCGGATAACTATATATATTTGCGTAACCATGTAATTGTTGCATTTTTTGCATAGCATATGAGTGAAAATCTAAATGAACTTGTTTGAATATATGGTGCGAATGAAAAGGAATATCTCACTAAACTAGTTGTAGCTTATACCCCTATAGATTTTGTTGAAACAGGTATATCTGCGGCTTAAATTGAGGATCATGACATTAAGGAAGTCATGGAAGGATGAAGGAAATGGAATTTAAAGATGAAGTAATTTTGTAAGGTTCTTTATATGTAATGAACTATATGATTAGTGATGTATATTTATTTGAAGATAATATAGGAATATGCCCCTAAGAATTGAAATGTAATATGCATGTTTTATGATAAGTATTCTCTTTGCCTTGTTACTTATTTATTATCAATATAAATTGCGCTACTCCGATGCGTCCCTTTGGTTGTGATGTACGCCTTGTACATGATATGGAAACCTTTGCATGACTAAGGTAGTCATTCCTAGGCTTTAGTATTGTGTACGGTGGACTGCCACGTTTAGGGTACCCCTCGGGGCGTGATAGTTCATCCCAAAATCCGAATTTTGCAAAAATTATTCTTGTGGTGATTCTTTTAAGTAAACTCATTTGATACTTAGAAAATTAAGGCTCAACCATACCTAGCCACTAAAGATTTCATTTCTTTAATAAAACTTCTATTTTGAGTTTGAAAAATAGGGATTGTCATACCATGACTCCATTATTACGAATTTATTAAAATGACAAGCAACTCAAATTTTCCCATTTTATTTCTACTCTTTGTTCTACATATTTTTCTTAGCAAATCCCATTTTAACTTATAAAAATGATTACTTGATGATACCTATGACCTATACTCTTCATTTTTCATACAAAACACAAGTTTTGAAGTTCATAAAAGGGTTTTTAAGGCATGGTCTTGAAACCATCCGAATTTCACAAGGTTAGAATAAAACTCAAATTTTATACTTTGTAATCTCTTCCTATTTTGAGAATCTCAATTAATAGATCTACCATTTACTTATCAAAAACATTTCCTATTGATACCTATTCCATAAGCCTTTCATTTTTTAAACAAATCCTTCATTTTGGTGTTGAAAAATGGGTTTCCAAAATTGGTCTTGGTTGAGATCTGAATTTACAAAATTTATTTTTGGACATATCTTTTGATAAAATCCATTTAAACTTATGAAAATTCATCCCTTACATATCCTATCTTAAAAGCCTTCCATATCTTGAATAAAAACTTTATTTTGAGTTGGAAAACATGTTTTTAAGTTATGCCTTTGTCTAGATCCGAAAATAGAATTTTGTTTTGAAAAATAATCTTTGAAAATCACCTTTGAACCATATAAAATGAATTCTTGATGATATATACCCATTAAGGCTTCTATTTCTTTAATAAAAATCTTATTTTGAAGTTGAAAAATGGGTGTTTACATTTCAAGCTTCTTTTATTACGAATTTAAAACTTATTTTTGAGATTGAAATATAACTTTAGTAAACTTACCTTTGTTTTGAAAATATTTCTTAGTAGATCTAAACTTTACTCATCAAGATCGTTCATTTATGATATCTATTTTCTAAGCCCTTCATTTTTTATGAAAAATACATATTTTGAAGTTGGAAAATAGCTTTTCTAATATGGTTCATTTTTTATCCGAATTTTCAAAAGTTATTTTTGTTGAAACCAAAATAGATCTTGAGCTTTCTAATAATTTTCTACTATCATCAAGCTATTACAAGTTATTTAAGAACATAAAACAAAAGTCTAATGCATGTATGAACTTAAAACAACTAGATCTAGTTTACTATACTAGTTATAAATGCATGAACACTATGATGGTTAGGTAAATATGAATAGATGATGAACATATACACAAATCATTAATAATAATAACATAACTTAATAATAACACAAGATAATAGAAAAAAAACTCAAATAACAAGATATAAAACATTGCGATGGCAAGGATCCCATGTTCAAGTGTTTCCACATCCCTAGCTTGAAGCTTATAGGGATTTTGTGCGGAATCACACATGAATGAACTTACCATCACATGTTTTAAGGTAATAAAGTATAGATCTATTACCTATTGGATGTTTGGAACAAGAAACTTGAAGAAAAATATGTGAAAGTGTGTGTGTGTGTGGGTTACGCTTTGTCAAGGAAGAGGAAGAGAGAAAGAAAAATTTTTGCAAGAGTTTTGCTTTGTGAAAAGTGAGAAAGTGAGAGGAAGTTGGTATAAAGGAGTATATATAGACTTGTGGATTAGGGTCTGTGTAATAAAAGAAAAGAAAATAAAACAAATTGGAGAGAGGAAGAGGGATGGGAGTTGCGTTGGTTTGGAGAAAGAGAGAGGGGGAGTTGTGTTGTGTAAGTTTTGAAATTAATTAAATAATTTAAGTAATAAAAGTTGTATTGGAAAAGTAAATTGTAAGGAAAATGATGAAATTGTAAGAGTAGGATGTAAGGATGCAAGAAATAGGTTATGTGTAGTTGTACTTATGAATAGTGTAGAAGAAATCAAAAAGTAGATTAGACATTTAAAGTACCGGTAGTAATGAAAATACGATAAAAAGGTTATAACTGTAAATTTTATAACCCAAAAAATTATATAACTAATATATTTAGAAATCTTATGAAATTACGAGTCTAACAGTACTAATATCATATATTTAATATTTCGAGCCCCAGGACACGTTTTTCGAAGTCTATACCCGATCAGGTTCGAAATAGATCGAAAATTCGCTAATCTTATCTTTTAAAGCATCCTAGTATTATTATGAACCAAATTACATCTTTTACTCATATTTCGACTCCTTAGTTTAGGAATACGGGATTGCCGGATTTAAACTATTAGGTTTTCCTGGGAATTTGTTGACTTAGGTTTTCCGGTTGACTTTCCAGTTTAGGGTTTGAACTTGATATTACCCTAAAAGTTATGGATTTGCATGAACTACTATATTCCATGTAACGCCCTAAAATAAGACATTATAACCCGTCACATGTCCTCTCTTGAATAGGACACGCTAAGGCTCTAATATTCATAAATTTTCAAATATCACCTGTAAACACACATAAGGTATCTCATAAGGTACTCAACATAACCTATATAACCTGGAATACAGCTTCTGAACAAACTTCTGATTTAAAACAATTATACAAGTTGGCAATACCAGGCCAACTAAACCAAACCACCAATTTATAATGAAAACCTTTTTTACAACCTAGAACTTCCTACAATATAAAATCGTAAAGCTTTCACATAAAACATAAATAGATAATTTCCAAGTTTTCAATATATCTAAACACTTCTCTCTTTCCATGAACCTGTAAACTGCAAATCTAACTCTCAACTAGGTAGTCGAGTCTAGTATCGTCGTCCCTTTGATCAAAGATCAGATCATAACCCGAAAGATCATATACAATGTCTTCATCATTTGTACCTGAAATTTTAAAAAGTGAGCTGCGAAGCCTAGTAGGATAACTCCAATCCTTTAAAGCAAATGCAAATGCACACGCAACATATATATATATATATATATATATCAAATGCACTTAGTCTAATGCAAGCAATCAGTTTGTTATCTTTTTATAGTCAGCAAATCAACACAGTTCAGAACTATGTATACTCTAGTCCTGAACTTAAAGTAACTCAGACTCCTCTTTAAAAACAACCAACTCTTTGAAAATAAGGCAATTATATACATATATGGATGAGTGGGTACTCCCCAAATATCCCCGTTTCCCCCTAATTCTACTGGAATCATCTCTATGCACGAGTCCACCGGGGACAACCTCATACATAGATCATCAAGGTGACTCACCAGTATCATTGTCTACCAGGTCTTTACTGGTCAAAGCCAAGCACAACCAGAAAAATAAAATTAAGCCAAATAGAATTAAGTTCATTATAAAGTTCTATCCCTACAACCAATCAAGCAGTACTAATCTTATAAGCAAAAACAATAAGCAGGGATTGGTCGTACCTAGATTCGCTTCAACTCCAATCTCACCAATAGAACTTCTATCAAAAAAGAATTCCTAATCTTACAAGAATTCCTAATCAACAACATATCTCAATCAATTTTGATTTCATGCACATAATAAAATCCTAACCCTGAATTCCATAAATTTTACTCCTAATCACAGCTCTATAAAAGATCAACACACCTGTTCTTTTTGTTCATAATTCAGTAAAACCTTCAAACACATCTTTCACCAAAATTCTTAGTTATCTCCACAATTCCTTCAATATATAGATTCTCAATTAATAAAACAATTACTAGAAAAGACTATAATTTCATAACCACAAAGGTTTGTTTAGATCCACACTTCCTTAGATGTGCAGATCTCGCTTGAACAGAACCTTAATTCAAACAAATAATAAACTACGATCATAATCCTATAATTTGCTATTATTGAGAAATTACAAATTCTAAGATAGATCTTACCTTTAATTGATCCTAGATTCTATTAGATCTAAAAAAACTAGATCTTGAATCAGAATAGGATTCTTCCTCGAAAGCTCCTTCAAAAACCATAAGCAGAATCCTAAGAAAGATGTAGATTTCTTGAATCCTTGAAAAATCATGATTAGTTCTTCTTACTTGAACCAAAATCTTGATCTCCTCTTGATGAAAAACTCACAACAGATCTTTTTAGAGAGGTTTCTAAATTTAGAAAGAAGAGGAATAGGGTAAAGATATAAATAAACTTTTATGACCCTTCAATTTCCATAACAGTACTTTGGAAACAAAAAGACAAGAAATCCTTCAATTCCTGTAACAGCATAGGAAACGAAAAGACACGAAACCTTTCAATTCTTATAACAGCACAGGAAACGAAAAGACACCTCATATATTATATGCCTGCCATATAATACACATAAATAAAACTTATAAGGATGGACCATGTCACGCCCCCTAGGGTATCCTAAACATAACAGCTCGCCACATGCCATATAAGAATCCCGAATTACCGCCTTAGTCCTTCGGGGGTCTCATATAAATGTAAGGCGTACCTTTACGACAATAGAATACAAGTCCAGATGGAGATAAAAGCTTAATTTGGCATGCATTAGCAGCATGATATAACTCATGAAACATAATTAAATATTACATTTACTAAGGGCATTCCCCCGCAAAAGAGTATTCAATGGTCTTATACAGTCATCCAAAGTCTTAAAAGTTTCCTATGGAAGTCTAGACAGAAATTCAACTTCTAAGGTAAACTTCTAGCTCCTGTACCTGTACAGCTGGGTCACGCTGCCTAAGCCATAAATGGGGTAGCTGCAAAAGGAAGGAACTGTAGGGACGTAAGCTAACTAGCTTAGTGAGTGTAATCTCCCATAATAACATTTATGTCACAACAATTCAAACAAGTGATTAAACAAGCAAGTGAATGCACCAAACACATGAATTCAACATACATATGACCAGTCGGAAATCATATGTGGATGGACTTGTGCCCTCCATCCCGGGTTAGCAGATTAACGAATACTGCGGTACTAACTTTATGCCGTTTATGGTTCACAGTCAACCTACAATTATTTCGTTTCTGGATCACGATTAACTTACCAATTTAATATCGTTTATGGATCACGATTAACCTACAAATTTGATATCGTTTATGGATCACGATTAACCTACCAATGCTAATGCTCCTTCCCATGATGATATGCACGTGTTAAATTTGGCATTAGTGCGAATAGTTGATTAAGTTATTTTATTTAGGCGATCAAACAATTTCTCAAACAATCCATCATAACTAACTACATAACCATAATTTATCACCCGGTTTCGATATTCTTATTTTGAGTTCTCAAATCATCATCAACATACAATTTCCCATCATTCCCCATCATTCATATTCCATTCATTTGGCCTACATTCTAGTGCACTAATTAACAAGCACATACAATAAATGAATCGGGAAGAAAAACTCACTCCACCATAGGTTCACCGGCTTTCTAGTAATAATAATCCGGAGGCAAAGATTCAACGTCCTCGGGTTCACCTAATCACATAAGAAATACCCTAATAAGTATTCTACCATCTAAGGATACTAAAACTCTAAGGAAACTTAGTGAAATCGAAATTCGTGTCATTTTCGAAGTCCTGATTTAAAATGGTCATAATTTGGTCGTTTTAAGTCGGAATTTCGCAAATTTTATATCGAATTATATCTACTTCGGAAGAGCTTTCTAAATATGAAATTTAAATCAAGTTTTGAAAATATCTAAGCCTTAGAAATGAGGGATCAGATCTGTACAGCGGTTATATTAATTCCGAAAATGCAATTTCCATGAATGCTATTGAGATTCCTAAATGCAAAATGAAACTAAATGACATGGTAATGAATTTCCCTATCATGAATGTCATGATATGAACTCTTAGGTGTCTAAGGTCTTATAAATTTTTAGACTTAAAGAATTTAAATAAATTTTGTCTTAAGACACTATGTCATGCCATTGTCTAACAATTAACTTTGCCACATTTGGTCACACCTACTTATTCTAAGGATTTTTCTTAGGAAAATCCTATTTATTTTAAAGAAATTTTGAATCTTATATTAACTATATCCTAAGGCCTTTATTTCTTTAATAAATTCTTCATTTGTAACTTTTTAAGTGGGTATTATACTAGGGTGGTTCCAAAAATCCGAATTTAGAAAATTTCATTTTCAAGTTGATTCTTTTAAGAAAAATGCATTTTATACTTAGAACTTTAAGTATCTATCTTACCTATACCCTAAGGACTTCATTCATTTAAGAAAATACCATTTTTGAAGTTGGAAAACTAGTGTTTTCTAATCATCTACCCATTATTACGAATTTGGCTTTCAAGACTTTCAACTCCAAAACTTCTATTAGACATCTCTTGTTTTAAATATTTTCTTTAGTAAAACTCATTTAAACTCATGAAAAATATCACCAAACATTATCTATCACCTATAGGCTTCATTTTCCTTGAAAAATACATGTTTAGAAGTTAGTAAAAGGTTTTTAACCTAGGTTTCTCAAGTCATCCGAATTTACACAAGTTCATTTCTTGAAAAATGTTTTCCTTTTTGACTTTATTAACTCATCTATCCATAGATCTATATACTAGAAAGGTTATTTGCTCAAGACAAAATCATTGAAGACCATTAATGCACATAAACTCAAAATAATGATGAGATCTTAAATGCCTACATGAATATGAGTAGTAAAATGGTAGATCTACTATATCAAGTGCTTAAATAGGTTTTGAAAACATAAAAACAATATTTTTATAAAAGATCTTTTGTTCAAAACACTTTTTGATGAATAATCATAAAGCTTATGGCATGAAAGCTCCTTGAAATACAAGATCTACTAGTGATGGTTTGGTATTCTTGTTTTGATATTTCCTTATCCCTATCAAGAGATCATGGGGACATTTAGTTGGAAATATCCAAGAATAACCTAGCCATTACAAAGATCTATGAGTAGAAGGAGTAAAGGTTCATTTACTTAGAGTAAAATAGGAGATAAAAGAAAAAGAAACAAGTTTTGTGTGTGTGTGTGTGGGAGGCCATGGGTCACGGCAATAAGGGAAAAGAGGGAGAGAATTGGGAGCTTTTTACCTTTGTAAAAGTTTGAAAGTGAAAGAATGAAGTGAGAGAGAGAAAAAGTAGTTTATATAGGAAATGAAATTAGGTTAAATGGAATAAACAAGTGAGAAAAATTTGCAAAAAGGAGCTTGAGAGGGGGGAGGGGGGGGGGGGGGGGGGGGGGGGGGGGGGGGGGGGGGGTGTCATTCACCGGCCATCATGTGGAAAGGGGGGACAAATTTTTGATTTCTTTCTTTGATTGATTTGTTTGATAGCTTGCACATCAATTGTCATAAATTGTATTAATGATCAAGAGACAAAAATCCTTTGGAAAAGAGATTGATTGAGTGATGGTAAGGGTTGCAAATATAGGGTGTACAAATGAGTAGTCATAGGTTGTACTTACAAATAGTAAAGAATAGTAGTCAAGACAATTTAATTACCGGTAGTAAGAAAAATACGAATAAAAAGGCTATAACTGTATTTTTCATAAGCCGAAAAATTATGAAATTTATATTTTTGAAATCCTTATTTTATTTCGGTTCAAATAAGTATTCACAAGTAAATTTTTGAAATTCTAGTTCCAAGGCACGTTTTTCTATAATGGGTCTCGGGATGACCCGGAATTGTAATTTTCTTAAACTCTGATCTTTTCTTGGTTTGGAATATAATAAAAAACTATATTCAAAATTTAATTTTCTTATAAAAGTTTTTTAACTGGAAACCGAGGAAAAGCGGGAATTAGGGTTCCTAGTTCTCACTTCAGTCTTAATCTATTCTGGTTTACGGTTTTGGTTTCCGGTTCTTGAGTTATCTTGGTTACTTGAAAAACCAGGGTTTACAGACCATAAAACCCTCTTATTTTTCAACATATGACAACTTTTGCCCTTTATCATAATTTATTGAAGATTTACTATTTTTAAAGACTTGTTGACCATCATCAATGTGAGGGATGATTATTATATATCTCATTTATTAGGAATGACCAAAATTTCCCTCTCCTTAAGTAACAAATGACATTCCTTTGCCCTTCTTTATAAAATATTTTTCTGTATATTACATTCTACTTAGGGTTTCCAGGTGATTTTCCAGTTTAGATCTTTGCCAATTTGGAAACTAAAGGTTTATGTTTATACAGCACATTTAGTTTGAGAAATTTATTTTAAATTTTATTTTTGTAAGTATTTAATATCTCTTAACATTTTCGGAATTCTTGAATTAAGTATTATTTCTAAAGGTTAATCGTTATTTACTTTTTAAAAATTTGTTTTTGAGTTCTATATTACCCGATTTTACAAGTCCTAGTTAAGTATAGAATTAGTCATACATAGTGGTTTTGAATTTGAAGACTGTTGAGTTCTTATTTTATTTTTAAGGATTCTCATTTTCTCAAGATTAAGAAATTTCTAGATTCTTTCGTGATTTAGGGCTAGTCGAAGTTCAGTTTTAATTTGGAGTCATTTTTAGAGTTTATCTTCGATGTTTA
Organism: Combretum micranthum; assembly: GCA_024138025.1. NCBI lineage: Eukaryota > Viridiplantae > Streptophyta > Magnoliopsida > Myrtales > Combretaceae > Combretum > Combretum micranthum. The sequence continues at coordinate 129,949 of JAMXBD010002274.1, read as the reverse complement.
TTTTGAAATTATTTACTGAAATTTTCCGGGGCTTACATCATCCCCACCTCAAAGAAAGTTTTGTCCACAAAACTTGTTATGTGTGTAGCATTTATTGAGAAAAGATTTTGAATTTCGAGTTATATGCCTAGCGCCGGTTTATGCTTTGGTTTGTGTAAACCCCCAAATTTTCGGAATCAGTTTAGCTATAACCCTAAACCGGAAGTCAAACGAAACCCTAAAGGTCAACAAAACCCTAGTTTACCGTATCAAACTAAATCCGGCATTGCCGTTTTCTTTGGCCCTAGAAAATGAAGTTGGGATAATTAGCTAGAATAGTTCGTAATAACCGTAGGTTTTATAAAAATTTCAGTTTCGCGAAATTCGGGTGTCCTTCGAACTCGATCGAACACAGTTCTCGAAAAACGTATCCAGAAGCCTGGGATAGTAAAAATATTCCGAATACACCGTTAGACTCGTAAAAATATAAGTTTTCCAAAAATATTAGTTTTGTAATTTTTCGATAAGTAAAAATAACAGATATAGCTATTATACGCGTATTTTCTTACTACCGGTACTTTAATTGTCATATCTACTTTAGATTACACTATTCATTACTATTCTACACTATTCTTTTATCTCTACTTTTTCTTACACCTATTCTTACACTCTACATAACCTATAATCTTAACTTTTTACCTTTCTCATAACTTTATATCACATCTACCTTACACATTACATCTCTCAATTATCAAAAAGTCAAAAATTTTAATCACATCTCCCCCTTCTCAAGCATGGCCGGCACCTATGCGCCCCCTCTCTCCTCCAATTTGTTTCAATTTTTCTTTATTTTAAATCACACAAAAATCACTCCACATTTTCCTATAAATACCCCCCTCCTCTTTCACTTCTTTCACACCACTTCTACACTAAAATTACTCTCTCAAAATCTCTCAAGAATTTCTCCAAGAAGTTCTTTCAAGAAGTTCTCTTCAGCTCATCTCCTTTAGGTAAAAATTCTTCAAGAAGTTTCCATGTTCATCTACTTAGTATGAACTTAATGTGTGTTTTCTAAAACCATGAAGGTTAAGAAAGTAACAATAGGTTCATACTTTGTTTTTGTCCATAATCATATTCCTTTATGTTCATAACTATCTACTATATCTATATAGCTATATATACTATTTAGAGCATATAAGCTCATAATCTTGCAATTTATTTACCTTTCATGCAATTTATTTACTTCAATGCAATTTATTTATTTCAAGTTGTTTTTGAGACTAGTCTCTAGTCTTAGACTTGTCCTCATCAAGTCAAAACAAGCTTTTCTTTCTTTCATTTTATCTTATTATGGGACTAGTTTACTTCTTAGTCCCGGGAGCCTTGAAAAAGCTAAGACTCCAATACTTGACTTTATTATTAATGCTTTATGTTACTTTGTTTATTATTATTCTCATAATCATGTTCATTTAGATTGTTGTCCAAAAATTTTATTTTCTAAAGATAATTAAATAAAAGAAGGATTTTTGTCACTTAGAGATAAGTTTATGAAGCATAAAAATATAAGATAACAAAAATAAACTCATTCATTTTCAAGTTACAAAAAGAATTCACTATGAATTTAGAAACTATTTTTACTTAAAAAGCTACTTAAATATTTGTTATTCCACCTTGTTTTCCAAAAGAAAATATTTGTTGATACAAAAAATGGTTCTTTTTATAAAAGATGAATGGCTAAGGAAATTTCAAGCAAAAGACCTATACAAACAAATAGGCAAAGAAAATCTATGGTTTGAAAACAAAAATAAAAGTTATTCTTTTCAAGTTACAAAAGGAACCACAAAAATTTTAGAAAAGATTTCTTAAGTCACATATCAATTCACTTATTTTTACCAAGGAAATAAACTCTTATGAATGGATTATTTCTATGAAGCATGAGAAAAGAATGAGAAATTTCAAGCAAAATTTTGTAAAACAAATAGATAAAGAAGATTGTACAAGAAAAATAAATAGGAATAATAGTGCATTTTCTAAAACTCCAAATTAGTAATTGTATAAGAAAACTTAGAAAATTTACTTAGATATACATAGATAAGCTAATAAAACGTTTTCGTAAATAAAAAGAAACAACATGATCATTCCAAGAAGTTTACCAACATGGAATTTTTGTAAACTAAAAACAACTCCAAAGCCAACATGATTTTTCTTAAGAAAAATAAATGGACAACAAAACACTTGAGCATGAATGAATATGGGCTAAGTAGTCATCAAAAAGAATTTTTCAACTATATAGATAACTAAGTAGTTATCAAACAAATTTTGATTTCTTGAACCAAATTTGTTTTTACTTGAAAAATCCGTGGTGAATTTTGTCGCCACTTTTTCGGAGCCTATATGACCTTATTTGTTGGAAGTAATTTTGGAAATAGGTAGATCTTTTCGAGTAGGTAGAAATCGGTATATTATATGCGCAATTCCGAGTTAAAATGACCAAGTTATGGCCATTTTAAGTTGGAACATTCCTTCATACGAACTTTAACGTTCTTTGACATTGTTTTGTCAAAATTCAAGAAAATCATCAAGAAAAACTCATTGTGGGTATTTTCTTTGGCTAGGTAACCCCGAGGAAGGATTCCTTTACCCCGAAGAATATTACGACTAAGTGGAGAGTGTGAACGACTCCCCCGCATAGAGAAATAGTCACCATGGCATCGTGAGTTTATTTCCATTAAATGCTATACTTGTTGTGCTTGTAAATTAGTTGCACTAGAGTTAGGAAAAGATAAACCGATATGTATGTGAAATAATCCTTTGAAAGAATTTTAAGAATATCGAAGCCGGAATTGTTTTAAGTGATTGTTTTAGTATAATATTGATTTGTGTGAAATTCCTTGATCGCCATAAATTTGAAAATAATTATGTTATGACTTTATAAATTAATGAACTCATGCATACCACGAAGTGAGTCACATTGCATGTTGGGTTATTATCCTTGGGTGAGAAGGATAGTAAGCTCATGTCGAAAGCAACACTTGGCGGGAGATCCGAAAGCGATTGCTTGGCGGCTTAATGGAATATGCTTGGCGGTAGATCCGAAAGCAAGGTCAATCAAGTAGATTCGGAATGCTTGGCGATGAGTGCTCGCGAGCATGAAAACTTTTTATTTAAAACTACTTGAATTGAGGCTATGTATCACCAAACCCCGAATGGAGGGCGCAAATCCATTCAACATATAGTTCCCGGAAAGCTATATGATTGTTTGCCCACGTGTTTGATGCATTACATATGTGTGATTAACCAAATTGTTTGAATCTTGTTACAAGAAGTTATTTATGGAAATAGTTCTCACTAAGCCTATTAGCTTATACCCTGATAGATATCTTTTGTAGTTTCCTTACTTATAGTTAAAGCCACGTGGACCATGCGGGCAGGTAATCTCTTTTGAACATTAAAAACTTGGATAAAGTGTAGCATAGTATTAGCATGCAAATATGTATATAATAGATTAGTAATTTAGGGAATTGTCCCTAAGTTTGTAAAGTCTTTGCCATGAACGGATAATTATTGTGAATCCTCTTTTCTTAATATGTTTTTATATCTCCTTAAGCTTCATAATTCCATATATGGTCCTAAAATTGTGAAAGTAAGCCTTATACTTAATATAAAAGCTTTTGGGAATGACTAAGGTTGTCATACTTAAGCTTTAATATTGAGTGTGGCGGACTGTCACGTTTAGGGTACCCATTGGGGCGTGACAGTTTGTATCATTTCTAAATTTTGTATAGTAGATATTTCATGAAATATAGAACATACACATTAATAAGATTTGGCTTAGCGATCCAATCTTCACTTACACGACTCTTTTAGAGAACGACACGGACTTGACTTGAGACCACAGACGACTCGACTCGACCGACATTAGACGACTCACGACAACACGACCTTTCATGACTCGATCACTTCGACCAACGAAGGTTGTGGATTCGCTTCTCCATTCTTACGTAGCTGTATATACAATATTGTGCTTTGAGATCCATATTTCTTTAAAAATTAAAGTCATCATTATTTTAAACTCTTATCATCGTAATCATCTCAATGGGGTTGAAATAAAGAGATCTCATTGCTTTAGTGTATAATTATTACTTATGAAGATCTTATGGAGTTTGGTAATTGAGATTTGATTACTGAAGTTTTAACTTTTATGTAACGGTCATCATAGATTTTCAATCTTTCAAAGTTCTTCATTTACAAGAAGTTGTATGAGGGGTGTCTTGGAATTCGTTAAATTAATCGAGTTTTGTTTTAGTTTCCATCATTGGCTCATACTAGCTTATAATGGTCTTGAACTTTCCTATTCTTAGTCTAGCTATTTAATCCAAGGGTATTTTTAACAATCTATCTCCTTGATTTTATTGGTAGGCAAGAATATACGGTTGTCTGAGGGTATAGCGCTAACCTAGTACCGAGTCGCATCCTTGGTCCTCAGTTCCTTCCATGGCAATGGACTCCAGCTCCTCATCACTAGCTTCTCCATACTCTACATATGTGTGATGGTTGTAGGCGAGATTTCCGGATGAAGATGTTCCTGAAGAACTTCGATTTCTCTTTCCTTTGTTGCTTTTATTCTTATTATATCTCTTCCTCTTCTTCCTTGGTAGATCCAGTGAAGTAACATGCGGTTTATCCCGTTCAAGGCATGTTTTAGCCAATTGTCCTGTTTTTGAGCAAAGAAAGCATGTGGTGGCTATCTTTTTGGGATACTTCTCAATTTTATGACTAGGGTCCCCACAGAGGTAACTCATATTTAAATATCTCCCATTTTACCGGAGGCATCAACTCTCTTTCTTTAGATTCCCACCATACTCGGGCATGCAGGCGGAGCATATAGGTCCCATAATTAACTCTCAAGTGGTGTGGTACCTCAAAAGCATTAAAGGACCTCTCAATGTGTGCTAACCAATCGTCTGCCTCATCTGGTTTTCCAAAAGCTCTGTTGAAATACTAGTTACACTTTATGAAGCATGGTAAGAGGCTTTAGTGGAATTGAGGTGATAGTGGCTCATCTTGCGTCGTTTCTTGCACATGTCTTACAGGTATAGATGTTGAACTGGCTTGAGTCTATTGCATGTAATTCCTTATCTGACTAGTAAGTCGTTCAATCTCGATTGAAGCATCTCCCTCTTGGTTAGGTGGTTCAGGTATCGTTCGGTTCTCGGGTCCTAAAGGAATCATGACTAGTTCTTATTGTGGTTGAGTATATCTCTTATAGTTTTATTAAGCTCAGGTGAAAATTCTAAATCATTTATCACGTTTTAGGCGTTCAAAGATACTTAAAGATACTTATCGGAAATATAGAACATGGAAATACGGAAACAAAAACATATATAAGAAATATTGAAATTCTATAGAAATCAAAATCAATAAGAGGAACTTCATAATATCCAAAACAAAATACATAAAATCAAGGGAAGATGTAAGTCTTCCTTTACAAAAGTTCAAAGAGATGATGCAAAATATACATTGGAGTCAAATCATGGACTAGATAATAAACCACAACATCGGTTTACATTTTCAAAACATCTTTGTTCTTTTTACTTAAAAAGTTATTTGCTCCTAACGCTCAACAATTTGTTAATATTGCATGCATATTTGGCATGGATGATAGAAACATCATAATTCTTCATAAAACAATTTCGAAAATGGACGTTTGGTTACTGAATAGAACTGATCCGAAATTTTTGAGACTTAAATGTTTTCAAAACTGAGATATTATATTACAATTAGATAGATCTTTGAAGTAGATAGGAATCGGCATATAATTTGCGAAATTCCGAGTTAAAATGACTAAGTTATGGTCATTTTAAGTTGAAATTTCCATTAATGACAAGAATTACAAACTTAATAGTTTTTATGAAATAAAATGGATTAGAAATGAGTTGAAATACTCATTTGGGTATTTCTTTCGTTTAGGTGACTTAGATCCTGAGGATTCATTACCACCAGATTATTATTACTAAGAGATCGGCGACTAATGGTCGAGTGAGTATTACTTCTTAATTTCTTTTCTTACTTGTGTTTGTAGCAATTAGTTGCACTAGATTATGAGGCAAAAGATAAAATGGAATTGCATGATGGGAATTATGGGGGTTATGTATTCTTGTCGATGAGTTGAGATATTGTACTAAGAATATCGAAACCGGGTGATTAACTCATGTTTGTTTAGAGTGTTATAATTTTGATAGTCTACGAGATTTGTTGATCACCTAAAAATTGATATTAATAATTATTCGGTTTGATAAATTAACATGGACATAATCTGTAAACCCCCAAATTTTCGAAATCGGTTTAGCCTAAAACCCTAAACCAGAAGTTAATCGGAACCCTAACGGTCACAAAACCCTAGATAGATGAAATAGCTTAAGTTTGGTACTCCCGAATAAGAAACTCGGTGAGGATAAGTAGAAGTTTAGAATGTAGAATAGTGCGGAATTATCTAAGGCAACATAAAAAGATCAGATTAGTAAAACCGCAACTCGTCTCGAACCCAATCGGACATGGTTCTCGAAAAACGTGTCCAGGACCCCAGAATAGTAAAATATTCCTAATATACCGTTAGACTCATAAAAATATAAGGATTTCAAAAATATCAATTTTGTAATTTTTCAGTACATAAAAATAACAGATATCACATTTATACGCGTATTTCCTTACTACCGGTAGTTTATTAGTCATATCTACTTTATATTACACTATTCATTACTATTCTACACTATTCTTTTATCTCTACTTTTTCTTACACCTACTCTTACACACTCCATAACCTATAACCTTTACTTTTTATCTTTCCCATAACTTTATTTCACATCTACTTTATATATTACTATATTTATTTAACAAAAAATCAAAAAATAAAATCTCTTCCCCCTCTCTAACAATTTGGCCGGTGCCCCCCCTATCTTCCTCAATTTGTTTCAATTTTTATTTATTTTAATCATACAAAAATCACTCCACTTTTTCCTATAAATACCCCCTCCTCTTTCACTTCTTTCACACCACTACTACCCACAAATTTCTTACTAAAACTCTCTCAAATTCTCCTCTCAAAACTCTCTCCAACTACCATCCCAAAATTCTCTCAAAATAATTTCAAAACAACTTCTACCTACAACAAAAACCCATAACCACATACTACTATCAAAATCTTCTTTAGGTAACCATCTTCTATTATTTTTTTTTTCCTTCATGTCATGTAACTTTACATGACCATAGTGTGAGTTTCCAAAGACTAAAAGTTATGGAAGCTATATTATATTCATGTATTATTCTTGTTCATGAAAAATCTATTTATGTTCATGTTATTATTTTTGTTCATATTATTGTTACTATATATTATTATCTATATATATGTACATAATCTTTAGAGTATATAAGCTCACTTGCAATTATTTATTTTATGCAATGCAATATATTTATTCCATTGCAATTTATTTATTTATTCCTTGTTATTTTAAGACTAGTCTCTAGTCTTAGACTTGTCCTCATCAAGTCAAAACAAATTTTTCTTTCTTCATTTTATTTTATTTTGGGACTAGTCTACTTCTTAGTCCCGGGAGCCTTGAAAAAGCTAAGACTCCCAATACTTGACTTTATTTTTATGTTATGTTATTTTGCTTGCTATTATTTTCTCATAATTCATGTTCATTTAAATTGTTGTCCAAAGTTTCAAGTTCTAAAAAAAATAATTGTCACAAAGGAGATTTTGATGCTTTAGAAATAAGTTTATGTAAAGTATAAGATCTATGGTTTAAACAAAAATAAAGTAAACTCTTTTCAAGTTACAAAAAGAACTCACTAAAATTTTTGAAACTTCTTTTGTCAGGAAAAGCTTCTTAAAACCTTTAATATTCCACTTTGTTTTTCCAAAAGAAAATAATTGTTGGTACAAAAATAATTTTTATGAAAAAGATAACATAATGAAAGAAGGCGGAATTTTCAAGTAAAGATCTTTACAAATAAACAAGACAAAGATCTTTGCAAACAAATAGACAAAGAAATTTGAATAGGAAAAATAAATAGGAAAAATAGTATTAATATAAAACTTAGAAAGAAGAAAATTTATTTTCAAAAAGTTACTTGATATATATATATATATATAAGCCAACATAAAACATTTTTGAAAAATAAAAGAAACAAAATATTCATTTCAAGGGGTTTACAAACATGAATTCTTGTAAACTATATTTTTCTAAAAACTCCAAAAACCGACATAATTTTACTTGAGCAAAATGAATGGATAATAAACACTTGAGCATGAATAAATATGAGCTAAGTAACCATAAAAAGAGAATTTTTCAACTATATAGATAACTAAGTATTTATCAAACAAATTTTGATTGATTAAACCAAAGTTGTTTTTGCATTGGAAAATCCATGGTTAATTTTGTCACCACTGTTTTGGAGTCTATATGACCTTATTTGTTAAAAATAATTTTTGAAATGGGTAAATATTTTCGAGTAGGTAGAAATCGATATATTATATGCGCGATTCCAAGTTAAAATGACCAAGTTATGGTCATTTTAAATTGGAACATTCCTTTATACGAACTTTAACGTTCTTTTGACATTTTTTTGTCAAAATTCAAGAAAATCATCAAGAAATACTCAGTGTGGGTATTTTCTTTGACTAGGAGACTCCGAGGAAGGATACCTATATCCCAAAAACTATTTCGATTGAGCGGAGTCTGTGAACGACTCATCCGCGTAGAGGAATAGTCAACATGGCATCGTGAGTTTATTTTCTTTAAATGCTATACTTGTTGTGCTTGTAATTTAGTTGCATTAGAGTTAGGAAAAGGAAAATGGATATGTATGTTAATTAATTCTTTGAAAGAATCCTAAGAATATCGAGGCCGGAATTGATTTAAAATGTTTGTTTTAGTATAACACTTGCTTTGTATGAAATGCTTTAATCACCTTAAACTTGATAATAATAATGTTATGATATTATAAATAAATGGATTCATGCATACCATGAAGTGAGACACATTGCATTTTGGGTTATTATCCTTGGGTGAGAAAGATAGTTAGCTCATGTTGAAAGCAACACTTGGCGGAGGATCTGAAAGCGATTGCTTGGCGGCATTATGAAAAAAGAAAATGTTTGGCGGAAGATCCGAAAACAAGGCTCAATTCAAGTAGACTTCATGTGCTTGGCGATATTGATCAAAAGCATAAAACTTTTTATTAAAACTACTTGTTTTGAGGTTATGTATCACCAAACCCCGAATGGAGGGCACAAATCCATTCAACATATAGTTCCCGGAAAACTATATCCCTTGTTTGCCCACGTGTATGTTGCATCCCATTTGTTTGTTTAATTAACTTGTTTGGAACTTTGTTACAAGAAGTTATTTATGGAAATAATTCTCACTAAGCCTGTTAGCTTATACCCTCATAGATATCTTTTGCAGTTTCTCTATTTATGGTTAAGGCCACGAAGACCCTGCGATCAAGTAATTTCTTTTGGATAAAGGAAATTTTAGATAAAGTGTAGTATTAGTATTGATGTACAAATATCCTTGTAATAGATTAGTAATCAAAGGGAAATGACCCTAAGTTGTAAAGATCGTTGTTATAAGTAATTGAATATTATGAATCCTCTTTTCTTAATTTGTTATTGTACCTTCTTAAGCTTCATAATTCCATGTATGGTTCTCTAAAGTTGTGAAAGCACGCCTTACACTTAATATAAAAGCTTATGGGAATGACTAAGGTTGTCATACTTAAGCTTTAATATTGAGTGTGGTGGATTGTCACATTTAGGGTACCCTTTGGGGCGTGACATAATCACTTCACGATGGGGATGGAGCATTAGCATATGTTGGTTAACCATGATCCGTAAACGGCTAAAAGTTGGTTGATCGTAATCCATAAACGACATAAATGAGTTGATTGATCGTGATCCATAAACGACATAAGTTGGTTACTCGTGATCCATAAACGACACATTAATTTAACGGTAGTACCGTAGTATTCGTTAATCTGCTAACCCTGAATGGAGAGCGTAAATCCATTCACATATGATTTTCAGTCGATCATATGTGTTGTTTCTTCATGTGGTTGATGCACTCCATATGGTTGAATAAATAATTTGTTTGAATGATTTGTTATAAATGTCTTTATGGAAGTATTAACTCACTAAGCTAGTATAGCTTACGCTCCCACAGCTTTTTCTTATTATAGTTTACATATTTATGGCTAAGGTCGAGGCATCCTAGCGAGCAGGTACAGGGATTAGGAGTTTCCATTAGAAGTTTGTGATCAATTTTTATAGACTTCCATAGGAAACCCTAATATTTTATGGATGACTGTAAAATACCATGTTTAAAGTTAATATTCTTTTGTGGGGGAATGCCCTCAGAAACTTTTGTAACTAATTATATGGATTCATGGTTTATATTATGATGCTTATAGTACGTCAAATTAAACTATTTATCTCCATTGATTCATGTATTCTATTGTCGTAAAGGTACACCTTGCAGCTATATGAGACTTTGGAACAGTTGTTGTAGTAATTCCTAAGTCTTATATAGCATGTGACAAACTGTTACGTTTAGGGTACCCTACGAGGCATGACAAAGCCAATCTCTATGATTCAACAAGTCATCATGAGCATACACAAATAAGGGTCATATACTCCTCCACACTTGAAAATCAAGAAAGGTGGGATTTTTTTCCTTCTTCAAGACAAAGGTAGCCTCTCTTAACATCGGTCATTCCCATAATCCACCATAATCCTTTCCACAACATATATTGTTTCTAACATCATCCACTTCTTCCTCCTTATTGAATCATATCTTACTTGGTCGGCTACCATCTCCCATCTAGTGTATCTAAGTCCCCTCTTCCATATCACATACATTTCTTTCAGAGTTCTGGATCTTCTTGCGAATGCAAAATCCTCACACAAGATTCTTAATCTTAGTCTATAATTCACAAAGGTCTCTCCATCCCTCTTCAGAAACGTTATTTCTTTCTCCCTCGTTTCTCTTAAGGAAACCTATATCAAGAAAAGATTTCTAATTAGTTTAGACTTTTAACTCCTTTCCTACCTTAAGATTTTAATTATTAATACACCTTAAGCTTTTAAATTCTATTGCCATGCTTTATATTTTTGCTGCCCTAATACCAACTTAAACTGTCACGCCTCAAATAGTACCCTAAATGCAATAGTCCACCGCATACCATACGAGACTTAGGAATCACTATCACAATCATTCAAAAGCCTAATATTGAATGCAAGACGTTCCCTTATGATAATAGAATACTTAAGCAATTGGAGATAGATAGTTTAATTTGATAGATAAAGCATCAAAATACAAAACAGATATGCAGGATCATTTACAGAAACTAAGGGGCATTCCACCGCAAAAGAATAATAAGTCCAGGTAATATTTTTTACATCAACTCGAGCATTTAAGGTTTCCTATGGAATTCTATACAAAAGCTAAACATAAATTTCTAAGGAAACTCCTATTCTTGCTTTACCTGAGTTATCCAATTCATGGGTCGCAACTGTAAACCCCGGTTTTCTTAGTAACCGAGTAAACTTTGGAAATCGGAAACCAAAACCCTAAACAGGATTATTATGAGCAACCTAAGAACCTTAGATCCAGCTTTTCTTCGATTTCAATTTAAAAGAACCTCTATAGAATAATTTAATGTGGATTATTGTTTTAAAGTATATTTCAAACCATAAAAAGTTTTGATTTCGAAAAATTTTCTACTCCGGGCTTTCCCTAGCTCCATTACGGAAAAGCGAGCCCTGGAACTAGAAACTCAAAAAAATATTCCGAAATACTCTTTAAGACCGAAATTTTATAAGGATTTCAAAAATATACGTTTTATAATTTTTCGGGTTATAAAAATTACAGTTAGAGCCTTTTTTCCGTATTTTCTTTACTACCAGTAAAGTAAATGTCTTATCAACTATTTATTACTATTCACAAGTACAACCTACTACACACACATCCATACCCTAGTGTTACAACCTTACAACTACTCATTAAATTTTCTTTTCCAAGAAATTTTTGTTTCTTACTAAATTATTACATTTAATACATTTTATTACATAAATTACAATTTCAAATAAAATCAAATCTCTCTCTCTCTCTCACTCCTTGTGACTGGCGCACCCCCCTCCTTCGCGCAACACCCCCCCCCCCCCCCCCCTTCCCAATTGTTTTTTTTATCTCCTTTTTATAAAGAAACAAACCCAATTCACTTAATATAAATAGTCTTTTATTTTCTCTCTCTTTCATTTGTCTCAAAAAACTCTCAAACTCTCTTCTTTTTTTCTCTTGCCGTGGAGCTCTACTCCCCTCACCACACACACAATAAGCTTCATTCTTCTTCTTTTCTTCACTAAATTCAACCTAAGGTGATGATTCTTAAGCCTTACTACCATCTGATCTTGTAATGGCAAGATTATTCATGAGTGTTTTCACTCTAAGTCCCCATAAGCACTTGCTAGGGACAAGAAAATGCTACTACATGAATATCAAGCTATCACAAGAGTAGATTTTGTGTTTGATTAAGTTTTTATTGAAATATTTTCATGTTTATGCATGTAAAAGTAGGGTAAAGTAGAGATCTAGCATAAAAACCCATGTTCATGCTCTTAAACTTCATTTCATACATTATAAGTAGTAGATCTAGCTTTTAGATGCTTATACCATGCTTGACATTTATGATCTTATGGATGATTTATGTTTTCATGCTCATGAAGGCTTTGTTTGTGTATATAGATGTTGTAGTTGGTAGATCCCTAGGCAAATAAAACAAGGAACTTACAAAGGAAAAGTTTTTGTTTGAAATGTTCAAAGACAAATTCGTATGGTTTTAAAGACCTATTTTGAAAACCCTTTTATCAACTTTAAAACTCATGTTTTATGTGAAAAATGAAGAATATAGGTAAAAGGTATCCTTAAGTAGTGATTTTTATAAGTTGAAATGAGTTTTGATGAGAATAATGTATAAAACAAGAAGTGGAATCTAGATGGAAAATTTTGAGATAGTAGTCAATATATGAAATTCGTAATTGTGAATGTAGGCCATAAGAACACCTATCATCTAAGCTCAAAATAGAAGTTTTATGTATTAAATAGAGTTCTTAAGTGATAGGTATCTTAAAGTCTTAAGTTTTAATGCATTAAACAAGTTTTTCCCAAAAGAATCATTCAAAAATTTAAGTTCAAGAAATTCGGATTTTTGGAGCAATCCTATTTGAAAACATATTTGCAAAGTGTAAAATGCAAGTTTTTATGTAGAAATGAAGGCCTGGGTAATAAGTATAATGAAAACTCAATTTGAACAAGGATAACGTGATTTTCTTAAGAAAATAAATCCAAAACAAAAGGGGATGGTCAAAGTTCGGAAACTAGATTTCTTGAAAGTATATAGTCATGAAGTTTTACAAATAAAAAGTTTCGTAAATTTCCTTTTAGTAAATAATGTCAAGAGCATGCATGCATCAAGTTAATATCATGTCATTCATGATAGGAAATCATCAATATTGCATGTGTAGTTAAACTATATGCTAGAAACATCACAAACATTCACAAAACTATTTTTCGGAATTGGAATCTTCGACCGATCAGAACTGATCAGCTTATTTCGTGACCTAAAAATTTTCGAAACTTGGAAATAATATTAGTAATGGATAGATCTTCTGAAGTAGATAGGAATCGGTATATTATATGCTCAATTCCGAGTTAAAATGAGTTAGATATGGTCATTTAAAGTTAGGACTTTAGCTTATACGAAAATTGACGAACTTAGTAGTTAGAATTGTTAAGTTATTAAAACTTTATAAGAAATACTCATTTTGGGTATTCCTTGTACTTAGGTGAATTAGAGGATGGATTTCTACTCCCCGAGGACTACTACGACTAGTGGATTTCTCTCCATGGTCGAGTGAGTTCATTTCTTAAATAGTTGTACTCATGTATGTGCTTGTAATCATAGTGGCATTAGAATTAGAGAAAGATAAAATTATGATGATTTGTGATCTAATCTTGGTTGAATGAATGATAAGTATATCGAGACGAGACTTGTTGAAAAATCCTTGTATGAGCTAGTATAGACTTAGATTGTCTGAAGTTCTCTATGATCGCACTTAATCTGCTTAGTTAATATGCCACGATTATACGAATAAATTGTACATGCATATCACTTAGTGAGTCACATTGCATAAGTTATTATACCTTTGTGGGAAGAAGGCATAATAATTTCGGCAACGAGGGGCCTGTAAACTCGAGTGTTGGGTATGGGCTGGAATTGAAAATGTGTGTGGGTGGGCACCTGTATCAACCACAGTAAAAATTTAAAGGTGGTGGATGGGCACCTGTATCAACCCAAATAAGAAGTGAAAAGAATTAAAATGTGGTCGTATGGGCCTATTAGCTTAAACCCCGATAGTTTTGTTATGGTGTTCTTATTTTTGGTTGTTCCGAGAGAACACTTTTCACAGGGTTATCTTTTGGATGAAGGAGCTTTGAAGAAGTCGGGACCTAGCTAGAGGCGTGGACTTCTAGAAAAATCCCTTTAACATAAACCTTGATGTTTGTAATATGGTTTTAGACTGGATAGACTTCTATTATTATTTTGGCAGGGGTATGCCCCCTTGACTTTTGTGAAGACTTAATTTATTTACCTTGTTGTGATTTCTATTCTTAATGCTATTGTATGCCTTCTCAAGACTATTCGATTCAAAGTGTGATCCTAAAAGTTGTGCAAGTACACCTTACACTCAGTATGTAAACTTATGGGATGACTCAGGTTGTCATACCTAAGTTTAAATATCGAATGTGGTGGATTGTCGTGTTTTGGGTACCCTTTGGGGCATGACAGCAACCACATATAAGGAAACTACAACAAAAAGAAGCCGTGGGGGTATAAGCTATGCTAGCTTAGTGAGTAAATACTTTTAGAATATACGTATCCAACAATTTCATATAAGTTGTTTAATCATCCACATGAAATTCAACAACATGGGCATACAAGACATATGATCAATCGAAAATCATATATTGAATGGATTTGCACTCTCCATTCAAGGTTAGCAGATTAACGAATCTTGCGGTACTATTTTGAATATATTGTTCCATTTTGTGGCTCATGGGCAACCCATTAATTGTACTGTTTTATGGATCATGGGCAACCCATTTCATTCATACCGTTTATGGATCACGGGTAACCAATCATGATTAAATGCACCATCTCCAATGTGAAGTGATTATGTCCATATGACTTGTTAATTCGAGTAATCATTAATAGAATTTCATAGGTGACCAAGCAATTTTCAAAAAATCATAATTATGGCATATGGACATCCATCAATTAATCACCCGGTTTCGATATACTTAACACATTTTTCTCAATACATCAAGAACCATGCATAATCTTGTAATTACCCATCATGCATTTCCATTTTTATCTTTTCTTATCATTCTAATGCAAATATGAATTACAAGCACAATAAGAAATCGTAAATAGAAAGTATGACTCACTCGGCCATAGTCTCCGGTCTATTCGTAACAGTCCGGGGGCAAAGAATCCCCCAATTCAAAATCACCTAAATGAAAGAAATAACGAAATGAGTATTTCAAACCATAACTAATTCCAACTTATCAAACAAAAACTTTCAAGTTCGTAACTTTCGTGGTTAGTGGAAATTCCAACTTAAAACAACTATAACTTGGTCATTTTAATTAGGAATTTCGCAAATAAGCAGTCAATTTCTATATACTTTGAAAGATCTATCTAATTCTAATGTTATTCTTAAGTTTTGAAAACTTTTAGGTCTCAAAAAGTTCGGATCAGATCTAGCTAGTAGGTGAAAATCATGTTTCCGAAATTGTTTTGTGAAAATAACATTGTTCCTACCATGTATATTAAATATACATGCAATATCCACAAGGTAATATCATGAATGACTTGTCATGAGCTATCTATATGTATGTTCTTGATGGTATTTGATTAAAAAGAATTTTTAAGTAAATTTCACTTTGAGAAAACTTCAAGAATACTTGAAAAATCATCTTTATTTTTACTAAAATAAGGCCTTGATGACCTATATGCCTAATACCCTCATTATTTTAAGAAATTTCTTCATTTAGGAGTTGGAAAATAGATGTTTAAGTGGGGGCCTTGCCTAGTTATGAATTTTACAAGAATTGTTGGTGATGAAAATAGAGTTTGATTTATGTGTTGAAACTTTTCCTTTGTTTTAGAAATATTCTTTGATAAAATCCATTTGTTCTTGTCACAATTAAATCCTTACTATACCTATTCCCAATGGCTTTATCAAGCCTCGAAAGGTAGCCTAAACGTGACAGTCCGTCGTACACAATATTAAAACCTAGGAATGACCGCCTCAGTCACACGAAGGCTTCCATACTATGTATAAGGCGTCTAACACATGGAGGAGACACATCGGAGTGGTGCATTTTATGTTGATACAACTTGAGTAACAATGTAAAGGAAATTCAATTCACTATTCTTCAAATACAAATCATTAAACTTCAATTGCAATTCATCAAAGATTTTACTACATAAAACTATTACAAGGCAAAACATAAAACCTAGCTAATAACTTCAAGCATCCTTATTTCTTGCCGGAATCCCGAAGTTATTCTCGGCTTCAACCATCTCGGTCCCTACTTAGCATTCTTGAGATAACCTGTTCATTCAAACATCTATTGGGGTATAAGCTACACTAGCTTAGCGAGAATTCCTTTAATTCCGTACCATAACAAGCAAGTTATAATCATCCATATGCTATGCATGAACAAACACATGAGCAAACAATTATGTATGGGTATCCGAAACCCACACACAGAACGGATTTACGCCCTCCATATCTTGGGTTAGGGATGGTATTGAAGTCTACACGACCGTTGCTAGTCCCCAAGCCATTGCTCATAGCACTCGACTCGACTAGGCTCACCCATGGAATGCATCCCCGATGCACCTTAGTTCCCTATGAATGAGCTCTGGCTCCGGGTCTCATTATCCAAATGAATTCTCGGACCATACCGATCTACCTGCATAGGAGTAGCCTGCTACCAATTGCAATATGTCCAATGCGATGCATGACCAATTTAATTTTTGCTTAGGTCAAAATATTCATACATTCTTTAGAGTGACCAACCAATATTATACACATAACATAAATAATATGAACAGTGCAGTAATCCAATCGAATCGTGGTTTCGATATGCTTTAGTATTCTTTGGCATACATTCATCACAGTCTCATCATATATCCCATCCCCATTCATATCGATTTTTATTTTGTTCCTATAACTCTAATGCAACTAGCTACAAGCAGAAACAAGGTAACAAAATAAGAAGAAAGCTCACTCGGCCATTGGATCACCGGTCTCTTAGTAAAAGTAATCTGGTGGTAGGGAATCGTCGATTTCGAGATCACCTAAAAAGGAAGAAATACTCTAATAAGTATTTCAACTCAAACTAATCCAAACGATCTTATACAAACTATCAAATTTGTAATTCTCGTCCTTAGCGGGAATTCCAACTTAAAACGGCTATAACTTGGTCATGGAATTTCACAAATTATAAATCGATTTCTATCTACTTCGAATGATATATCAAATTCTAATATTGTTTTCAAGTTTTGAAAATATTTAGGTCATGAAACAGAGGGATTAGATCTGGGCACTAACGATCTCTATTTCTGAAAAATAGTTTTGTAATTGCTTAAAATGTTCCTATTTAGTAATTCAAGAATACATGAAATATGAATGATTTCCAAACATGAATGACATGTGATGAGTTTAATGTATGCATGATCTTGATGATTTTTTGCTAAAAGAAAATTTTATAACTTTTTATTTTGCAAGACCACAATAACAACTACTTATGAAAAATCTAGTTTTCTAACTTTGACATCATACTAGTGTTTTGGAATTCATTCTTAGGAATTTCTAGTTATCTTAGTTAAAATTGAGTCTTCATAACATATACTAACTAAGGCCTTCATTTTTACATAAAAATTTGCATTTTGCACTTTGCAAATGTGTTTTCAAATAGGATTTACTCAAAAATCCGAATTTTTAGAAATCCACTTTTTGAATGATTCCTTTGGGAAAACTTGTTTAATGCATTAAAATTTAAGACTTTACTATACATACTACTTAAGGACTTCATTTAATACATAAAAATTTTATTTTGAACTTGGATAATGGGTGTTTTCATGGGCATCATCCGAAGTTACGAATTTTACAAGTTAACTACTAACTCAAAATTTTTCATCTTGATTCTACTTTTTGTTTTACAAATTAATCTCATAAAAACTCATTTCAACTTGTAAAAATCACCACTTAATGATACCTATTACCTATACCCTTCATTCTTCACATAAAACATGAGTTTTGGAGTTGATAAATGGGTTTTCAAAATTGGTCTTGGTTGAGATCCGAATTTACCAAATTTATTTTTGGACATATCTTTTGATAAAATCCATCCAAACTTAGGAAAAATCATTCTTTACAAATCCTATCTTAAGAGCCTTCCATATCTTGAATAAAAACTTCATTTTTGAGTTGGAAAACATGTTTTTAAAATATGTCTTGGCCTAAATCCGAAAATGAGATTTTTATTTTGAAAATAACTTTTGAAAATCATCTTTGATTCTTGTAAAAAGAAGTCTTGATGATATACATACATTAAGCCTTCATTACTCAAGTAAAAATTTCATTTTGACACTTGGAAAGTGGTTTTTAAATAGGGTCTTGCCTAAATACGAATTTCACCATTTTTGTTTGAGTTCAAAACCAAGATCTACACTTAATATGAACATAAATATAAAAGAAACCCATGGTAGTAAACTATAAACTCATAGATCTAAACTTTATTCATCAAAATCATTCATTCATGTTATCTATTCCCTAAGCCCTTCATTTTAAATGAAAAATACACATTTTGAAGTTGAAAAATAACTTTTCTAAATATGGTTCCTTTTTCATCCGAATTTTCAAAAATGATTTTGTTGGAAATAAAATAGATCTTGAGCTTTCTAAAACTTTCCTACTATCATCATGCTACTACAAGTTGTTTATGAACATAAAACAAAAGCCTAATGTATTCATGAACCTAAAACAACTAGATCTAGCTTACTATACTAGTTATAAATGCATGAACACTAAGATGGTTATGTGAATGATGAATATATGCATAAATCATAAGCAATAACAAAAATAATAACTCAAATAACAAGATCTAAGGCATAAACGAAAATCAAAGCTACACAAGTTAGATCTACAAAATATAACTACTTTTAACAAGAAAATAATAATGATACAAGATAACAATCATAGAGAAGAGGAGTGTTTCGTTTTAGCATCATCATCCTTAGCTTTTAAGCTTATGGAATGTCATTTGATGCATGAAACTCTCACTATACGTTACCTATATCACCTATAGAAGCTTTGAACAAGAGTTTTATCTAAGAATCTTGAAGAAATATGTGTGGGAGCTTATAGAAGAAATAGGGGTAGCTTGTGTTCTTGTAAGAATAAGAACAAAATGAAGAAAGAAAGAGAGGAAAAAGAGAGAGAAAAAGATAAGAAATGGTAAAGGGAAAAAGGAGTAAATGAAAGAGAGAGAGAAGGAGTGCATTAATTGAAAGAAAAAAAAAGAAAAAAAATAAAACAAGGCAGATTTGGGGGAAGGGGCTGCACGTGAAATGTGAGAGAAGAGAGAGAGGGAATTTGTTTGAATTTTGACTTGAAATTGAAATGTGTAATTAATGTGTATGTGTTGCTTCTTTAAGAAGGATTAGAATATATTTATTTTAGTCAAATTGGGAGTAAAATAAAGGACAAGGGCAGCAAAAAGAAGGGAAAAATCTGCCACGAAGTGTGGGATAATGTGTAGAAAGATTGAAATGAAAAAGAAGTGATATGTGAAAGGTGTACTTGAAGTATGGGTTAGAAAAAATACTTTTTATTAAGAAAAATACAAAATAAAATTAGGAAAAATAATTTTAAATGAGTGGCAGAATTTTCATAAATTAAATTAAATAATTATTTGAATTATTTTAGTATTTCAACAAATATGTTACTGGTATGATCAAAATATGCAAATATAAGCTATAAATGATATTTTTATAACTCGAAAAATTCTAAAAAATTATTTTAAGAAAATAAAAATATTTTTCAAATATTTTTCAATTATTAAATTAATTTATTTTATTTTTAGTATCAGGTCTTAAACATAATCTGATCCCGTATAAGCCCGAAACGAACTAAATTTTAGAAAAACAAAATTTTCTATAATATATAAAATATTTATCTAAATATATAAGGGTTTATAAGAATATTAAATTGTGTAATGAAATGGAAGTGAATAGTGCAAAAGACTGATTCATTACCGGTAGTAATGAAATACGAATATAATTGTAAAATCAAATTATTCTAGTTATCGAAAAATTATAAAACCGATATTTTATAAATTCTCATGAAAATACGAGTCTAACGGTACTAATGGTATATTTTTTATATCTTGAGCCCGAGACACGCTTTTTGAAGTTTGTATCGAACGGGTTCGAAATAAGTAAAAATTTACCAATCTGATATTTTTAAGCGAACTTATATTAGTACGAGTTATTCTACACATTTAAACTATACCTTGGCCTCTAGATAGACATCACCATGGGGCGATTCCGAACCACAAACCGCCCCGAACGGTCACCGGCGGTTCCTGACCCGAGACCGCCCCTTTGGTCCGACGGGTCCTTAAACGGTTCGGCGTGGTGGAACCGGCGGTTCCACAGGGTTCGGAACCACTATTCCGGACCCGGAACTGGCGGTTCCAACCCACCAAAAAAAAAAAACCGGAGAGGAAAAGGAAAGAAAGGAGTGTGGCACGCTCGGGATGGGGCTGGGGCTGGGTTGGTGGGTGGGGGGGGGGTGGGGGTATTTAGGGGTCGGAAAAAAAGACATAACGAAATAAAAGAGAAAAAAAAACATAACGAACGAACCGAAAAAAAAAAACAAAACACAACGAAATAAAAGAGAAAAAAAAAAACAAAACATACGGAACGAATCGAAAAAAAAAAGGTTCACGTGGAATCGGAACCGGAACCGCCAGAATCGGTGGTTCCTTGAAACCGGGAACCGCCCCGGCTCTGGTAGTTCCGGTTCCGATTCCGGTTCGGGTCCGGAACCGACCCGAACCATGCCGATGTCTACCTTTAGAGTTAAGGGCGCTAGATTGTCGGACTTAAACTATTGTATTCCACTTAGGATTTTCGGGTGATTTTCTGGTTTAGATCTTTGCCAATTTGGAAACTGATATTTTATGTTTATGCAACATATTTAATTTGAGAAATTTATTTTAAGTTTTATTTTTGTAAGTATTTAATATCTCTTAACGTTTTCGGGATTCTTGAATTGGGTTTTATTTCCGAAAGTTATTCATTATTTACTTTTTAATAATTTGTTTTTGGGTTCTATATTACCCAATTTTATAAGTCAAAGTTAAGTATGAAATTTGTCGTACATAGCGGTTTTGATTTGAGACTGTTCATTTTATTAAGGAATTTTCTCAAGAATTTGGATCGTTTGGATTAGACTTGTTGAAGCTCGGTTTTAATTTGGAGTGATTTTAGGGTTTATTTTCAAAGTTCATCTTAGAATTGTTTGCTGAAATTTTCCAGGGCTTACAGGCTTCTATTTCTCAATTAAAATCCTTATTTTGGAGTTTGAAAATAGGTGTTTAAATATTGTTCCTTTTCAAATCTGAATTTTGTTAATTTGTTTTGGGGTTATTTCTTGGGTTAAACTCATTTGACCTTTCTAAAATTAAGTCCCAATCAAACCTATTCCCTAAGGCTTCCATTTTTTTTAATAAAATTCTTATTTTAGGGTTGGAATATAGGTGTTTAGATATCAACTCCTCCTAGTTGCGAAATTTATGTTCTTGTTGGAGTTGAGACAAAGTTCTAATTTAACTTTTGTAAACTTTTCCTATTTTGAAAATATTTCATAGTAAAACTAGATGTAACTCATCAAAATCATCCACTTATGATACCTATTCCATAATCCTTTCATATTTTATATAAAATCTTCATTTTGGAGTAGTAAAATGGGTTTTCAAAATGGGTGCTTTTTCAAATCGAATTTAAAAATTTGTTTTGATGGAAACAAAAATAAATCTTGAGCTTTTGACAACATCCTCATTAATACCATCATACTACAAGTCTTTTATTCACATAAAACAAATATTTATGACATTAATATACTAATAAACAAAATAGATATATGTTGACATTTCTGTTATGGATGCAAATGCAAGATAAAACATTATAATGATGAGTTTAATAGCAAGATATTCACAAAAATATCAATATGAAAATATATAGCAAGAATATAGCAAAAAGACTTAAGTAAAAAGATCCACAACATTGTCATAGCATGAATATCATGTTCAAGTATTTCCACATCTCTTGCCTAAAGCTCATGAGGATTTTGGTGGAATCACACATGTATGATATTTCATTGTTTTATTTGTGGTAGGGTCTAGATCTATTACCTATTGGGTGTTTAAGACAAGAATACTTGAAGAAAATATTTGTGTATGTGTGTTAGAGAGGGAGGGGGGATCACGGCACAAAGGGAGAGGAAGAGAGTTGAGAGAAAAAAATTTCAAAAGTTTAATTTGCTGAAAAAGAAAAAAAGATGTAAAGTGAAAGGCATAAAGGGGTTTATATAGAAAATGGCATTAGAGTTTGTGTAATTAAATAAAAGAAAGAAATAAAAAAAATTGGAGAGGTGCACGCGGGGGGGATGGTAGTGGTCACGCTGGTTTGCGTTAGGAGGGAGAGAGAGAGAGAAATGTGTTATGTTGTGTAAGATTCAAAAATAAAATTTAATTAAATAATTTTAGTAATAAAATTGTATTGGAAAAATAATTTGTAAGGAATATGATGCAATGATGTAAGAATAGGGTATGATTGGTTGTACTTGTGAATAGTAATTATTAGAAATCAAAAAGTAGATTTGACAATTAAATTACAGGTAGTAATGAAAATACGATAAAAGGACTATAACTATAATTTTTATAAACCAAAAAATTCTTACAATCATATTTTTGAATTCCTTATTAAATTTCAATTCTAAAGAGTCCTACGGAATATTTTTCTATTTTTTAGTCCTGATGACCTATTTTCGAAAACAGATCTTGATCGAATTTGAAACGAATGAATTTCTCCGTAATCTTATCTTTTTATGTTTTGATAGATTATTTAGAACTATATCCTAAAGCTAACTTATTTTTATTACTAAGGTTTTGTTCTTAAATTTCTGGACTTAGGGTTTCTAGGTTCCTGTCATGCCCCAAGGGTACCCTAAACGCGGCAATCCACCGTACACAATATTAAAGCCTAAGAATGACTGCCTCAGTCACGCGAAGGCTTTCATACTATGTACAAGGTGTCTAACACATGGAGGAGACTCATCAGAGTGATACATTTTATGTTGATATAACTTAAGTAACAATGTAAAGGAAATTCAATTTACTATACTCCAAATACAAAACATATACTTCAATTACATTCATCCAAAGACTCCCCTACATAAAACTATTACAAGGCAAATCATAAAACCTAGCTGATAACTTCAAACATTCTTATTCCTTGCCGGAATCCCAAAGTCATTCCCGGCTCCAACCATCTCGGTCCCCACTTAGCATTCTTGAGATAACCTATTCATTCGAACATCTATTAGGGTATAAGTTACACTAGCTTAGTGAGTAAGAACTTCCAGGATTGCATTTATAACACATTATACAATCAAGTGATTAGTCAGACAAGTGATATGCATCAAACACGTGAATTCAACAAACATATGACCTGCCGAAAATCATGTGGATAGACTTGCGCCCTCCATGCCGGGTTAGCAGATTAACGAATCCTGCGGTACGACCCCGTTTAAGCTCACGGTCAACTGAACTATAAATTCGTTTTATGGATCACTATTAACCAACTCAATAATTCGTTTAAGGACAACGATAAGCCGACAAATGCTAATGCTCCATCCCCATCGTGATATGAATGAGTTTAATTTCATCTTTAATTCCGAATAATCAATTATACCAATTCTTTTAAGTGATCAATCAATAATCGCAGACAGTCAATTCTAATTCATCTATACAAGCAATAGTTAATCGCTCGGCTTCGATATTCTTATATTCATTCCTCATATCAACAACAACCATACATAGTTCCCATTTATCCCCATCATACATATCCATTTTATCTTTACCAAATATCTAGTGCAACTATTATTACAATCACATACAATAAATGAAATCGGAAGTAATACTCACTCGGCTATTAGATCACCGGTCTTTTAGTAAAAGTAATTTGGTGGTAAGGAATCGTCGATTTCGGGATCACCTAAAAAGGAAGAAATACTCTAATAAGTATTTCAACTCAAACTAATCCAACCAATTTTATACGAACTATCAAATTCGTAATTCTCATCCTAAACGAGAATTCCAACTTAAAACGGCCATAACTTGGTCATTTTAACTCGGAATCTCGCAAATTATATATTTATTTCTATATATTTCGAAAGATCTATCTAATTATAATATTATATTTAAGTTTTCAAAACTATGAAGCTTCGAAAAGGTCGGTTCAGATTAGGACAGTAGCAAACTTCAATTCCGAAAAAGATATTTTTGTACATGTTTGTAATGTTCCTATTATATAGATTAGCTATACATGCAATATGAATGATTTCCTAACATGAATGACATGAGATGAGCTTAATGTATGCATGATCTTGATGATTTTTGCTAAAAGAAAATTTTATAACTCTTTATTTTGCAAGACTTCAAGGGTAACTACTTTTAAGAATACTAGTTTCCTAACTTTGATAACTCAATTATGTTTTGGGATTAATCATAAGAATTTCTAGTTATCTAAGTTAGAATTGAATCTTCATTATATCTATTACTTAAGTCTTCATTTCTACATAAAAATTTCCATTTTGCACTTTGTAAACATGTTTTCAAGTAGGGTGGATTCCAAAATCTGAATTTTGTAAAACTTAGTTTTTGAGTGATTCCTTTAAGTAAAAGTCATTTGATACTTAGAAAATTAAGGCTCAACCATACATAACCACTAAGGACTTCATTTTTACATAAAAATTTGCATCTTACACTTTGCAAATATGTTTTCAAATAGGATTTACTCAAAAATCCGAGTTTTTAGAAATCCACTTTTTGAATGATTCCTTTGGGAAAAACTTGTTTGATGCATTAAAATTTAAGACTTTATGGTACCTATTACTTAAGGACTCCATTCATTACATAAAACTTTCATTTTGAGCTTGGATAATAAGTGTTCTTATGGCCTTCATTCAAAATTACGAATTTTATAAATTGACTACTAACTCAAAATTTCCCATCTTGATTCTATTTCTTGTTTTATACATTAATCTCATCAAAACTCATTCTAACTTGTACAAATCACTACTTAATGATACCTATTACCTATACCCTTCATTTTTCACATAAAACATGAGTTTTGGAGTTGATAAATGGGTTTTAAAAATTAGTCTTAGTTGAGATCCGAATTTACAAAATTTATTTTTGGACATATCTTTTGATAAAATCTATCTAAACTTATGAAAATCCATTCCTTATATATCCTATCTTAAGAGCCTTCCATATCTTGAATAAAAACTTCATTTTTGAGTTGGAAAACATGTTTTTTAAAATATGCCTTGGCCAAAATCCGAAAATGAGATTTTTATTTTGAAAATAACTTTTGAAAATCACCTTTGATTCTTGTAAAAAGAAAATTTGATGATATACATATATTAAGCCTTCATTATTTCAAGTAAAAACTTTATTTTGACATTTGGAAGGTGGTTTTTAAATAGGTGTCTTGCCAAAATACGAATTCCACAATTTTTTTTTTTGAGCTCAAAACCAAGATCTACTCTTAATATGCAAATAAATATAAAAGAAACCCATAGTAGTAAACTATAAACTCATAGATCTAAACTTTACTCATCAAAATCACTCACTTATGTTATCTATACCCTAAGCCCTTCATTTTAAATAAAAAATACACATTTTGAAGTTGAAAAATAACTTTTTTAAATATGGTTCATTTTTCATCCGAATTTTCAAAAAATGATTTTTGTTGAAAATAAAATAGAACTTGAGTTTTCTAAAACATTCCTACTATCATCATGCTACTACAAGTTGTTTATGAACATAAAAAACAAGTCTAATACATTTTATGAACTCAAAACACTAGATCTAGTTTACTACACTAGTTATAAATGCATGAACACCTGTGAATGAGGAATATATGCATAAATCATAAGCAATAACAAAAATAATAACTCAAATAACAAGATCTATGGCATAAACGAAAATCAAAGCTACAAAAAGTTAGATCTATAAAATATAACTACTTTTAACAAGAAAATAAGAATGATACAAGAGAATAATCATAGAGAAGTGGAGTGTTTCATTTTGGCATCATCATCCTTAGCTTTTAAGCTAATGGAATGTCATTTGATGCATGAAGCTCTCATTATACTTTACCTATATCACCTATGGAAGCTTTGGACAAGAGTTTTATTCAAAAATCTTGAAGAAATATGTGTGGGAGCTCAAAAATGGAATGGGGGCAGCTTGTGTTCTTGCAAGAATAAGAACAAAATGAAGAAGAAAAGAGAGGAAAAAGAGAATGAAAAAGTTAAGGAATGAAAAAGGATAAAATGAGTAAATGAAAGAGAGAGAGAATGAGTGTATTAAATGAATGAAAGAAAGAAAAAAAATAAAACAAGGGCAACAATTTGGGAGGGCTGCAGCATGAAAGAGGGGGAGGGGAGAGAAAATTGTTTGAATTTGACTTGAAATTGAATTATGTAATAAATGTGTAATATAGCTTCTTAAAGAAGGGTTGAAAGAGAGTGATTTTAATTAATTTTTGGAGTATTTCAAGAGTCAAGGCAGCCATAAAGGAGTCAAAATCTGCCATGAAGTGATATAATGAAGTGTAAAAAGATTGAAGTAAAAAAAAGTGATATGTGAAAGATGTACTTAAAAGTATGAGTTGTAAGAGTTATAAGAGTACTTTCTTAATAAAATAAAATAAAATAAAATAAAAATAGAAAATTTATTCCAAATATTTATAGCAGATTTTTCATAATTAAAATAACATAATTAATTTATTTATTTTAGTGAATTATCAAATAAGTTACCAGTATGATCAAAATACACGAATATGGGCTATAAATGATATTTTTATAACCCGAAAAATTTTAAAAATTATTTTATGAAAATATAAATATTTTTCAAATATTTTCCAATTGTTGAATTAATTTATTTTATTTTTAGTATCGAGTCTTAAATAGAATATGATCCCGTATAAGCCCGAAACTAACTAAATTTTAGAAAAACAAAATTTTCTATAATATATAAAATATTTATCCAAAAATATAAGGTTTTATAAGAATAATAAAATCTTGTAATGAAATAGAAGTGAATAGTGAAAAGACTAATTAATTACCGGTAGTAATGAAATACGGATAAAAAGGTTATAATTGTAACTTTTATAACCCGAAAAATTATATAACCGATATATTTGGAAATCTTATGAAATTACGAGTCTAACGGTACTAATGGTATATTTTTTATATCTCGAGCCCCTGGACACGCTTGTCAAAGTCTGTATCCGAACTAGTTCGAAATAGGTCAAAAATTTACCAATATGATATTTTTAAGCAAACTTATATTACTACGAGCTATTCTACATATTTAAACTACACATCGGCCTCTAGGGTTAAGGGCGCTAGATTGCCGGACTAAAACTATTGTATTCCACTTAGGGTTTCCGGGTTATTTTCTGGTTTAAATCTTTGCCAATTTGGAAACTGATATTTTATGTTTATACAATATATTTAGTTTGAGAAATTTATCTTAAATTTTATTTTTGTAAGTATTTAATATCTTTTAACGTTTTCGGAATTCTTGAATTGGGTTTCATTTCCGAAAGTTAATCGTTATTTACTTTTTAATAATTTGTTTTTGGGATCTCTATTTCCTGATTTTATAAGTCGGAGTTACGTATAGAATTTGTCGTACGTAGTGGTTTTAGAATTAGAGTATGTTTAGTTCTTATTTTGTTTTTAAGGATTCTCATTTTCCTCAAGATTGAGAAATTTCTGGATTCGTTCATGATATAGGACTAGTCAAAGTTCGGTTTTAATTTGGAGTGATTTTTAGGGTTTATTTTCGAAGTTCCTCTTAGAATTATTTACTGAAATTTTCCGGGGCTTACAGTTCCAAACTAGTCCTAAGGTATTCTGCTTAAGGTTTCGGTTTCCGAAACCGAGTTTGGTTTGCTAAGGAAACAGGGGCTTACAAGGTACCTTTTGAAGTAGCCTCTATTGTTACTGTTCATGCTCTTTTAAGCATGTTCTTTAGCAGATTTAACATTCATAGTCTCACTTCCTTTAACAAACATGGTCTTTTTCACATTGTTAGATGAGTTGCCATGTTCATAACCAATTCCATGTTTAATACTTGCAGGTCTTTGATTATTTATAAGCATATTTAACTTTTTGTCACTTTCATTGAACCTATTGAAGGTGTTTTTAATAATTTGAGACAAATCTTCTACTGTAACTTTTAAATCTTTAATTTCATTTTTCAAAACATCATTCTCTTTTATTAAAATATCATAATTTTCATGTAATTTTTCAGTATCATCCTTTAGTATGTTATTCTCATCAGCAATTAGTTTATTTATTTGACTCAAAACATCTTTGTCATTTTTCAAAACTTTATTCTTGACATCTAATTTAGAAATTTTCAATTCAGCCTTTTTAAGAGCCTTAAAAAGCTTTTTCATCTCAGTATACATCTTATTATCACTCATTTCAGCTTCCGAATCAGAATTTACCTTGAATGTAGCCATTAGACACAAATTGGCTTCTTCTTCATTTTCACTTGCACTTTCTGATTCACTTTTTGACTCATCCAAGTCACTCCAAGTTGTCATCATTGCTCGACTTTTCTTTTTGAATTTCTTCATCTTTTTCTTCAAGATTGGACACTCATACTTGATATGACTAGGTTTCTTACATTCATAGCAAATGATCTCCTTCTTTTCTTTCTTTCTTCCTTCTCCTTTAAACTTTTGATGCATCAAATTTGTCATACTTGTTGAAATTTTTGAATTTCTTACCTTTCTTCATCAGCTTATTGAGTCTTCTTACAAGCATGCTGATGTTCTTATCATCATCATTGTCTTCATTTGAATCAGATTCTTCAATAGGTATTTTCTTTGCTTTAAATGTGATTACCTTTGTATTGATTTTAGTTTCCTTGGTTGTATTGAGGTGTGACTCATATGTAACAAAATCTCCCCAATTGACTAAGTGTAAGCTTGTTCAAGTCTTGGGCTTCTTCTATAGCTGTTTTTTGGCATCCCACGACTTTGGTAAGATCCTCAAGATTTTCCTAACAAGATCAAAATCTTCCATTTTCTTTCCAAGAGATGTTAGTTCATTAGTCACAGCAATACAACAATTAAATGCATCCTTGATTTTCTCATCAGGTTTTATTTTAGATAGATCATATCATTGTAATAAAGCATTAATTTTTGTTTCCTTAATAGTATTGCTTCCTTAATATGTATTAGACAAAGTATCCCGAATATCTTTTGCTGTTTCACAAGAGAAAATTAAATAAATTTCAGATAGAGCTATTATAGTGAGTAAGAGATTCTTAGCCTTCTTATTCTTTCTATAAGCTTTAGCTCAGCATTAATGAATCCAGCTTCATCATTCATTGTCACTTAACTATCTCCAAATGCAATCACTTGCCAAGAACCATAGTCATTAGCTTTGATGTAGGTTGGCATGTGCATCTTCCAGTATAAATAATTTATGCCATCAAAATATAAAGCTCTATTGATTGTAATGTTATTTTCAGCCATCATAAATAGATCACTCTATATAGCAAACGAGAACCGCTCTAATACCAATTGTTGGTCCCAAAAGAATAACGAAGAGGGGGGTAAATTAGTTATTTGATAAAAATTTATCTTTTTCAAAATTAAACCAAAATCACACAACTTGGTTAATCAAATTATAATGGCTTATAAACACACTTGAAAACAATTAATCCTGATTATAAATAATGTTAATTAAAATTCGGATAAAACAAGTTCACTTAAGTTCACAAAATGTTAAGCAAAAGCTTAAAGTTAAACTTCTAGTTTACTCTCTGATTTAGTATCTGAATATAAAATGCAGCAAGGACAAATAAGTGAACATGCACAAAATTAAAGAGATAAGGAAGAAGAGAGTGCAAAATCAATTTATAGAGGTTTCGTCTCAAGCGTCAGTCCTCTCTTCCAACTCCAAGCTGGGGACTCGGTATTCTACACTAGTCTATTCCATTATCCAATCAAGAAACGAGAGTACAAGCTTGTTCAACTACAATGAACTTCAATCACTCTGCTCAGCCTATCTAGCTTCACTCAAGCTATTTACTGATCTATAGAGAAAAGAATGTCACTCTCACTCCTCTACAATCTCTCACAAGAAATCTAAAACAATTAGGATTAAAGGATAAAAGTTCCTCTTGGATTCAATACAAGGAAGACAATTTAGTGTAACGGAGATTGGCACATTTGTAAGCTGGGAAAAATTTATCAGAGTATTGAGCTTCTTATATATGTTTTTCTTTTTTCTTCGATATATGTACTCCGAGTC
Source organism: Combretum micranthum (assembly GCA_024138025.1). NCBI lineage: Eukaryota > Viridiplantae > Streptophyta > Magnoliopsida > Myrtales > Combretaceae > Combretum > Combretum micranthum. The sequence continues at coordinate 99,135 of JAMXBD010002274.1, read as the reverse complement.
TTCAACGGATAAAAAGATAATTTTTAAAAAAAAATTAGATCCATATTTTTCTCCTTGTTGATCTGCTCTTCCAACGAATAAAGGATAAGGTTAATCGTTGCTGAAGATCTCTCTCCTTTTCTTGTGCATCTGCAGGATATTTCAAACTTGTTGTGGATGGGTCTTGAAGATTTTAAATGTTTATCAAAAACCCTTGAAAACTAGATCGTATATCGTGATCATTATCTTCTTCAAATTCGAATTTTCTTTTAACTTGAAAAGATAAGCTTGAATGTTGAAGTAGATCCGATGAATTGTGTCTGCTTCATATCTTTCTCCTTGGTTTTCTCGTGAAATTGAAATCCTTGTCTTTATTAAAACAAAACTTAAAAGACAATTAGATCATAAAGGCAAATAGATCAGGTTCTTATGTCTAAGTCGAGGCTTGGTTATGTCCTTAAAAAAAAAAATCAAACTTGAGTTGCTGTAAAAAACTTAATTCATCAAGAATAAGCTTTAATCCAATAAAAACTTAAGTCCTCTTGGATATTTGAACCAACTTAGTGAAACATATTTGAATGTATTATCCAAATACATTCAACTTTGGACCTAGGTCTTCAAATCCATAAAGAATAAAAGAAAATAATTCTTGAAATCTGTTCATTAGACTCGTATGTTGTGTTCATAGAGACGTTTTGCTCGCTGATTTACCTTCTAACTATTCACTTGTTCTTGAAAATTTTTTTCGAACATATTCTGAATTACTTTCTAAGTTATATCCTTTTTGTAAATCGTTTTCATAAAACTTTGATCATACTTAAATACTGCATACTTAATGAATTTGTTAGTAATCATTTTCCTCTTTGATATCATCAAAATCAATATTGAGAGAAACCTGATGAACCTAAAATTTGTATACTTTTCATCTCTAATTTGAAACTTAATTGTGTTAATCTTTATAGAAAATAGAAGAATTGGTACTGTGACATGTTGAATTTTGTTAGTTCAGGTCATTTAAGATTGAGAATAAAAGAATCAAGAAGTTGAGAGAAAATTGGTGCAAGGCTCATCAAGAATAAAGCAACACCGACCACCCAAAGCTTAACATTGCCAGCATTACTCATGAAGATAAGAAGCTTCATTAATCTCTATGAACGCCGACAAATTCAATCCAATGCTGCCGGCATTGATGCCAGCGTTCGGTGCCCACAATTCAAGAATTCTTAATGCTGAATGTTACACGGCCAACATAGAATTTATATTTACAGGCATTGGGAGTTACCAGACATCGTGGGTGTTGTTTTGCAATTTTGAAAAAGTGTCTATAAAGAAGACATGAAGGCAAAACATATGGAGCAATTAGTTCATTTTTACACTTTGTTCCTGAGAATAGAGAGTAGCATACAGACTTTATCCAACATTGATGATTAAAATCATTCTTTAATCGTGATTTGTTCAAGACATTTGTGTTAGTGTAGTTGTTGTTTATCACTCTGACAACTTTGTTCGGTTTTCTGTATTAATTCAAATTTCTATATGTAATATTGTTGAATCTTATGTAATTCGATCATGATGAGTTTAATTCATGTTATTTGCTTTATTAGTGTTACTATTCCAATGTTAGGTTAAATTTTAACGATGGGAATGTGATTTGATCTGTTAATTGCTGAAAGGATTGTTGAGTTACATTATATAATTGTTAGAAACTTGAATTATTCATGTTGATTTCTTGAAATTAGCCTATATCTAAAAGTATTTTGGTTAATTAGAAGTTAGGTTTCGGGAGAGATATCTGATTTCGTTGGAGTCATAAATATAGATTTAATTTTGAAAAGCGGAAGCTAATGTTAAATCTGATTTAGGAACTATTGTGTGTTTAAAGCAATGCACTTAAGTTGAATTTTCACTAAGGGATTAGGAAACTCGATTTAAGACATTAGGCAATGAATGAATCGGGAGATTCTTTATTGTAATTTTTTAATCCTTTAATAATCTGAGTAGCGGAAGCTAGGGGTTTGTTTTAAGGTTAAAAAGATTTTCAAGAACTTCAAACAAGAGGTTTTAATCTAGATAGTTCTACTTGAATGTTCAAGAGATATAATTGTCAATATAACTAGACTCGACTTGATTAGCAAGACTCGGATTTGATCTAAGTTCCCACTCTAGTATGATATACGTTTCTGTGATTACTTAAAATCTTAGTAGATTAACTCGACTTAAGAAGTAGATAAAGTAGCATTACATAAACAATTGATTTGAATCATTTTGCCTAGATATTAGTGTGGAATGATAACAGTTTAGTACTTGACCTTTCCTTATGGGAAAAATACTCACTCATCATTTTACTACTTGATTCGATCCAGTACACTTGTTGGTGAAATCGCGTTTACAAACATAAATCATTTCCAAGCGATCAATTTTTTGCGTTGTTGCTGGGGAAAGATTAATTGTAAACCCCCAAAAATTTTCATAATTCATAGAAAATAATTCTAAAAGTTTAAAAATTGAAATCCCAAAAATTGACTCAAGTTAAAACCAAATTCTAAATCAAGACAAACGAAACCCTAAAACGCGAACCAAGTTAAAATTCTAAATAAAGATCAAAAACAGATTTCTTAATTTGAGAAATAGGGAACCCTCAAAAACAAAATAGAAAAATCCAATATCGGTTAAAACAACATTCGTACATCAATCAAATTACTAACCGTTTCCTAACATGCAAATCAAGACAAATATTCAAGTAACGATCAACAACAAAATCTTAAAACCCGATAAATTTCAAATCAGAAATTTCAATTTTCCCAAAAGTCAAACTGAGTCAACTCATAACCCTAGACTAGTTAAACGATCCAAGAACTAAAAACTATTAAATAATCACAAATAAAATAAATAAACCATAGATGTTGAGCTAAAAATATAAAACAATCAAAACTCGAAAATTATACGATCTTACGAATATCTTGACGAAACCAGAAGTCAAACCAGAACCCTAAAGTCAACAAGGTCTATAACGAACCCTAGTGTTTAAGATCCGGCAATCCCGCTTTTTCAAACCCTAGAAAATGAAATTAAGCCAATAGCTTAAAATAGTTCGTAATAATATAGGGTAACATAAAAATATCAGATTCGCAAATTTCGAGTGTCCTTCGGACTCAAACGGGACCAACTCTCGAAAATCGTGTCCCTGAGCTCGGAATATTAAAAATATTTCGTTTATACCAATAGACTCGTAAAAATATAAGGATTCCAAAAATATCAATTTTAGAATTTTTCGGTAACTAAAAATTACAGATATCACCTTATTACGCGTATTTTTATTACTACCGGTACTTTAATTGTCTAGTCTACTATTCATAGTACTTTCTACTATTCATTTCACCTATCTCTACTTTTTATTACACCTATTTCTTACACCTACATATCTATTTTCTTACTTTTTATATTTCCAATACAACTTTAATTACATCAAACTTTACACATTACTTCTTTTGTTACAAAATAAACTAAATTAAATCAATTTCTCCCTCTTCAATGCACCAAACCGGCACCTCCCCCTCTTACTTGCATCCATTTATTTTTCTTTTTCAAATTATTTAATTACATCAAAAATTCACTCCAAAAATTCTATAAATACCCCCCTCCTCTTTCATTCTTTCACACAATTCATTTCACTACCAAAACTCTCTCAAATTTTCTACACAAACACTCTAAATAAACTTTTCCTCTACAAAAACTCTCTTTCACCAAATATCCACAAGAATTTCTCTTCATGCAATACAACTACCATCTCTCCATAACCACATAACCATACATTCACTACCATCTTCATACCACACAAATACCTTAGGTAAAAATTTCTTTCAACCATTTATCTATTCATGTCATATAACTTAGCATGACTATGGTGTTGTTTTGAAACTCATATGAGTAGTAAAAGCAACAACATGTTCATGTTTTGTTCTTGTACATAAGCTTCCTATTTTACTATGTTGTTATTATTATTGTTATTATTTGCTTCTAATCTAACTTATATATAGTATTATATTATGTATATATATTTATTTAGAGCATATAAGCTCATTTGTTATTTATTTACTTTTAAGATTATGCAATTTATTTATTTTAGGCAATTATTAAGACTAGTCTTAGACTTGTCCATATCAAGTCAAAACAATATTTTGTTTATTTTCTTTAAATCTTTCGGGACTAGTCCATTCTTAGTCCGGGATGCCTTGATAAAGCTAAGGCTCCAATACTTGACCGGGATACCTTGATGAAGCTAAGGTTCCCAATACTTGCTATTTTATTTTCTTGCACATTATTTATTTCTAGTATTTTCTTATGTTCCTATTATTTTATATGCTCATAATACTTGCGATTACGTAATGTTAATGTCTCAACTAATCTAAAAATAGAATTTTACTTTACTAAAGGAACTCAAAGCTAGAATTTTGATTAGGTTATTTTCCACAAAATCATGAAGTTATTATCAACAACCTAGAAATAGAGTAATACAAGTTTTCTCTAGTTTTCTTAAATAACAAAGATAGTTTTATCAAGAAAACATAAGAAATAAATATTTTCTTTGTATTTTATGGTAATCTAAGTTTTAAGAAAAATAAATCGTTAATATTAAAAGTTTAAGACTTAAACTCTTTCTAAACTAAGAAACAAACTAGTTTTCAAAGTTAATATAAAAATCAACTCATAAAGTTATGAACCCACTTAGGAAAAGTAATGATTTTCAAATTTCTAAAAGAAGGAACTTATTGTCAAAAGAATATAAATAAAGTAAGATTAACGATAATGGATTTTATCAATAAAGATGATTCTTTTCAAAAGAAATGAAAGAACAAGTTTTAGAAGGCAAAAGCTTATGAATATAAGAAAACAAGACTCATTTTCTAAAACCATCCTAAATACAAAATTATGAAAAGGTTTTCATCAACTTAATATACTTTTGATAAATTTGATTTTTAAAGTAAAACTTATGGAAAACTAAGATTAAAAGAAAATTTATTTATCCTTGGAAAAAGAATGAAGAAAATAAAATAAGAATATACTCATTTATAACAACCTAGGAAAATATAAAGTTTCTTTAAAAAAAGAAATTTTCAAAGTTAAAATTTAAATGAATTGTTTTATGAAATAAATTGTTGAGACACTACCATTAGAAATCATGCATATAAAGTGAGCTTATCTATATCTCAAAGGATTTATCAATTATATATACATATATATATCTATATGTTTACCAAAGGATTTTTTTTTTTTTTTAATGAGGTTGAGTTAGAAAATGGATTTGCAAAAGTTTAGAAATAATTCATTTTAAATAGGTACCCAATGTTTTCGGAACCTAAATGACCTTTTATGACAAAGATAACCTTAGAAATGGATAGATCTTCTCGAATAGGAAGAAAATGGTATATTATATGCGAAATTCCGAGTTAAAATGAGCAAGTTATGGCCATTTTAAGTTGGAATTTCCTCTTATACGATTTTACCGCGATTTTAAGTAAAGTTTAGAATCTCCAAGGATAGAAATTCCATGAAAGACTCATCCTGGGTATTTCTCTTGACTAGGTGACGAAGGATACGAGAATACCCTACCCGAGGATTACTACGACTAAGAAGATTACAAAATGGACGAGTGAGTTATTCCTCCTAATTTCACTACCTTGCTTGTGCTTGTAAAGTAGCGGCATTAGTATACTAAGAAAAGACAAAAATGGATATATTTTGGGAATTCGGGATTATGTATGTGTGATTCTATGTTTATGTATGAAATGAGAATTAAGAATATCGCAACTTCGAACTGCTTGTTTAATAATTTTGTTTACTTACTTGTATGACTGTTTATTGTTTGCTAAATTGATTGATCGCCCCTAATAAACCTTAATAAGCATTGGCTTAAGAAAAATAAAACGCTCACGCATAACATCCATCGAGTCACATCTATTTCGGAAGACTGCTACTCCTACGCGTAGAGTTGGATTGGCTGTGATCGTACGGTGCCACGAGCCATGTTCCTTCCTGGAGAATCCAAATCGCTGGGAAAGCGACTCTAGGTTCGGAGCCGAGCCAACCGAACACTGTGGGTAAGGATCTGGGGACTAGCAGTAGAAGGTCGAGGACCTTCAACCCCGATTCTCTAACCTTTGATATGGAGAGGTAAATCCGTTCTATATATGGTTTCCGAATAACTATATATATTTGCGTAATCATGTGATTGTTGCATTGTATGCATAGCATATGTGTGAATAAATAAATAAACTTGTTTGAGAATATGGTGCGAATGAAAAGGAATATCTCACTAAGCTAGTTGTAGCTTATACCCCTATAGATTTTGTTGAAACAGGTATACCCGTGACTTAAATCGAGGATCATGATACTAAGGAAGTCATGGAAGGACATTAAGCTTCTATGAAGGAAATGGAATCATAAGATGAAATAGTTTTGTAAGATTCTTTAAATGTAATGACCTTTATGATTAGTAATGTTTATCTATTTGCAGACAATAGAGGAATATGCCCCTAAGAATTGAAATGTAATATGTTTATACTTTATGATAAGTATTCTCTTTGCCTTGTTACTTATTTATTATCGATATAAATTGCGCTACTCCGATGCGTTCCCTTGGTTGTGATGTACGCCTTGTACATGATATGGAAGCCTTTGCGTGACTAAGATAGTCATTCCTAGGCTTTAATATTGTGTACGGCGGACTGCCACGTTTAGGGTACCCCTCGGGGCGTGACATTAATATTAAACAAATTTTGGTTCTATTAGTAATTTAGGCGCACTTTACGGCTTGGTATGTTTTCCATTTTCTTTTCAAGTTTTATGCATAGGAGTAGAAGTCGGGAACTTCTACCCATCGATCTTGAGATTGAACGTACTTTACATTTACTGAGAAGAGGGAACAGATTAAGAAAGCAAGAATAAGCAGAAGCAATGGCAGAAGATAACACCCACAATAATCAAATTCAAGCTCCTGCCAGAGCATCAAGGGATTACACAGTACAAATGGTGTTTGGATTCCCTATTAGAAGACTAACAGTTCAAGCCAACAATTTCAAGATTAAGCCTGGACTCATACAAATGGTTGAAGCTCATCAGGTTGGGGGATGTCCAAATGAGACACGAGATGATCACATCGCCAAATTCCTCCAATATTGCAACACCATCAAGATGAATGGTGTAACAAATGATGTAATTTGTTTACAGCTTTTTCCTTTCTCATTGAGGGATAAAGCTTTAGCTTGGTTCAACTCGTTACCACAGGAGTCAATCAACAATTGGGCTGATTTATCGAATAAGTTTCTTAGGAGATTTTTCCCACCAGCAAGGACAGTGTAAACCCCCGAAGTTTTGAATTCAAATTAAAGCTTAAACCCTAATTCGAAGTCAACCGGATTTCTAAAATCAACAAAACCCTAGTTTACCGTAACCGCTTAAGTCCGGCATTCCTGTTTAAGAAACCCTAAGAGAGTAAGAAAGAGTTTAGTGAGTAGAATAGTTCGTAATTATCCAAGGAAACTTAAAAAGATCAGTTTAGTAAAAGCACAACTCGTTTTAAACTCGATCGGACACAGTTCTTGAAAAACGTATCTCGGAGCTCGGAATATTAAAAATATTTTGAATATACCGTTAGACTCGTAAAAATATAAGATTTTCAAAAATATCAATTTCATAACTTTTCGGTAGCTAAAAATATCAGATATTGTATTTATACGCGTATTTTCTTACTATCGGTACTTAAATTGTCATGTCTACTTTACATTACACTATTTACTATTATTCTACACTATTTATCTATCTCTACTTTTTCTTACAATCTACTCTTACAACCCATACCTCTATTTCTTACACATTTTCTTTTTCAATACAACTTCACATCTTTCATATCTTACTTTTAATTAACAAAAACATAAAAAAAAAAAATAATTTTTCCTCCCCTTTTTCTCCTAATTGCGCCAGCCCCTCTCTCTTTCTTCCCAAATTGTTTTATTTTCAATTTATTTAATTAACACAAATTATCTCCCACATTTTCCTATAAATACCCGCTTATACTTCCACTTCCTTCACACTTCTCTTTTACTAAAGTTACTCTACCAAAAATTCTCTAAGAATTTCCTCTCAAGAAGCTCTCTCAAGTTTAGTTCTTTTAGGTAAATTTTCTTCAAGACTTTCATATGTTCATTTACTTAGTATGAACTTAGTGTGTGTTTTCTAAACCATGAAGGTTAAGGAAAGCAACAATAGGTTCATACTTTGTTTTTGTCCATAATCTAATTTCCTTATGTTGTTTTTAAGTTTATAACTATCTAATATACCTATATAACTATATGTATTTTTAGAGCATATAAGCTCATTATTTTGTAATTTATTTACTTTGCTTGCAATTTATTTACTTCCATGTTATTTTTAAGACTAGTTATCATCAAGTCAAAACATTTTCTTTTTCTTTTGGGACTAGTCTTTTCTTAGTCCCGGGATACCTTGATGAAGCTAAGGTTCTAATACTTGATTTATTTCTTATTAACTTATTCTTTCAAGTTATTATGTTTCTTTATGTTTCCATAACTTTATGATTCATGTTCATGCATGACCATGATGAATTTTGTCTCAAACAAAATAAATGAGGAAATATTTTCTTAAAATAAAGATTCTTTTCTAGAAATAAAAGTAGGAAGTTAATTTTTTGTCTAAAGACTAAGGAGTCATATTAACAAACTTAGAGGATTTCATAAGAGATTTTATAAACTTACATGACATAAAAAGAACTTTTTCTTAAATAAACAAAAGGTTTTACACAATTTCACTTTTCATCAAATGCTAGGAATCATTTTTGGAATAATCTCAAGAAACAAAGAAATTATTTTATAAAATTGTTATTACTTTTAAAAGTTGTTGGAATCTAAGCTTAGAAAATAAAATCATTCCTTAGGAATTTAAAGCAATTACAAGAAATTAAATTTAGGAGAAAAGAAATACTCATCATAAATAACTTAAGATGTTTTCAAAGCAAAATGAATATTTCAAAAGTTCTTAAGTTTCAAAATCTTTAAAGACTTTACTTTTTCATAATTTGAGACAACTTCATTAACTTCATACATTTGTTATGAGTCAATAAATATATGAATATACATTCCAAAGGTTTTACAAGCTATTATATTATCTATCTCTTCAAAATGAGCTTTGGATAAAAGAAGGAAAACAAGTTTATAAAAATTCGTGGTGAATCTGTCCGCCACTTTTTCGGAACTCAAATGACTTATTTTGATGAAAATAAGTTTAGAAATAAATAGATCTTTTCGAATAGATAGAAAACGGTATATTATATGCGAAATTCCGAGTTAAAATGAGCAAGTTATGGCCATTTTAAGTTAGAATTTCCTCGTTTTACCGCGATTTTAAGAAAAGTTTAGAATCTTTAAGAATAGAAATTTCATGAAAGACTCATTTTGGGTATTTCATCTTGTTTAGGTGGAGAAGGACCCGAGATCACTTTTCTGGAAGATTACTTCGATTAGGATCTACTGACATGGAGTGAGTTAATCCTTTACTAAGTTACGTTTCCTTGTTTTGTGCTTGTAAGTAGTAGCACTAGCAATTAAGAAAAAGATAAAATGAATAATTGTTGTGTGACTTGGAATTATGATTGATTGAATATAAGTTAAGAATATCGAAAGAAGGTTTGATAAATAAGTTGTGATTCTTGTATTGATATGATGAAAATTGTGTTGATCGCCTTCAACATAAACTAAACATTATTTGGTTAAATATATATTGAAATCAATTCATGCATATCATACTTGGAATCACATTGTTTCACTACTATTCTTCGTGTGGAGAAACGAGTAAATGGTAGTGGTGGTTGGTAGGAGCCGGAAAGTCTACATGGGCTACTAGGAGCCAGAAAGTCTACAGGGCAAGCATGAGCTGGTAAATCTGCAAATATTGATGGTCGTATGGGCTTGTAACCTCCCAATCCTCGACATGGAGGGCGTAAAATCTATGCTACACTTGATTTCCGGTTAATCATTTGTATTTTGTTTGTTCATATGATTGGTGCATTCTCATATGCTTGATTAAACACTTGTTTCCTATATGGAAATGCCTTGTAGATGGAATTATCTCACTAAGCTAGATTTGCTTATACCCTTATAGCTTTTTGTTACAGTACGATTACCTTTGGTTGGCCCCAAGGAGCCCCGTATGCCAGGTACGAGTTTAAGCTACTAGGAGTTTTTGGGAGAAGCTTTATGTATTTAAGTTTTGAACATTGGCTTCTAGGAAAATCTCTATAGTAGGCTTGTGTAGCTATTATTTTGTTGAAAGACTTCTAAAGGGGGGAATGCCCCTAAGATGATGTAAGGATATTATTATGAAGATCTTATGTTTATTTATATAAAGTTCTTGCTTGCTTTTATTATCTACTTAAATGTAATACCCCCTGTGAGTCTCCTACTATCTGGGAAGCACGCCTTGCATGTGATATCGAAGCTCCTGCATGACTAAGGTTGTCATTCATTAGCTTTAATATTATATGCAGTAGACTGCCACGTTTAGGGTACCCTCCGGGGCGTGACAGACAGCTAGGTTAAGAAATGAAATAACTAACTTCACCAAGTTTCATGGTGAATCCTTGTATGAAGCTTGGGAATGATACAAGGAAGCGATCAGAAAGTGCGCTCATCATGGACTACCTAATAATCTCCTTATAGAGATCTTTTATTTGAGTCTGGATGAGACGTTAAGATCATTGGTTGATGCAGCTGCTAGAGGTGCATTGATGGGAAAGAGCTATGATGAAGCTAGCTTATTAATAGAAGAAATGGCATCTAGTGCTCACAATTGGAGTTGTGAGAGGACTAAGTTGAAGGTAGCAGCTGTACAGGATAACGAAGCAATGTCTCAACTTACATCACAGATTTCAGCTTTGACAACTCAGGTGAATAAACTTACTACTTCAAATTCAGTTACTCCTAATCCAGTTTTGTGTTGTGAGATTTGTTCAGGTCCACATCTGTTTCATGACTGTCCTGAAACTAACTCACAAGCTTCGTCAAGTGGGGAGTAGATAAATTATGTTGGAAATTACCAAAGAAGAAATCAAGGACCATTCTCAAATACTTACAATCCAGGATGGGCAAATTACCCAAATTTCTCATGGAGGAATGAGAATATTGCATATAGACCACTTGGATTTCAAAGACAAGGTCCTATGAGAAATGCTCTACCACCACCTCAACATCAACAACAGAACCACCCTTCAATGGAAGATCTAATGAAGAGCTTCATGCAAAAGACAGAAACTTTGATAAATAATCAACAAGCTACCATCAAAGATCTTCAGGGACAGATAAGTTAGATTTCTCAAAAAATCAGTAGTAGGCCATCCGGATCCTTACCTAGTAAGATTGAGGAGAATCCAAAGGGAGTGAAGGTTATCACTTTAAGGAGTGGCAAGGAAGTGGAAAGTCCTAATATGATGATTGAAGAGAAGAAGGAGGTTCAGGTTAAAGACAAAGGAAAAAGGAAGTTAGAGGAACCTATTCAAAGTTCACCGAATGTAAAATCATACATTCCTCCAATTCCATTTTAAGGAAGGATGAAGCAACAAAAGCTTGATGAGCAGTTTGTGAAATTTTTTGATGTGTTAAAAAATCTTCAGATAAATATTCATTTTTTTGAGGCCATTCAAGAGATTCCCTCTTATGATAAATTCATTAAGGAATTATTGTCAAAAAAGAGGAGAATAGATGGAATTGAACCGGTTCTACTGACAAGAGAGTGCTCCATGATACTTCAAGAAAATCTGTCAAGCCTACTTGCCAAGCAAAGAGATCAGGGAAGTTTTACTGTACCTTGCACTATTAGTAATATTTATTTTGATAAAGTATTAATAGATTCAAGTGTAAGTATTAATTTAATGCCTTATTCTATCTTCAGGAGATTAGGACTGAGAGAATGCAAAGAAACACATGTTACCTTGCAACTAGCTGATCGGAGTGTCAAATACCCTAAGGGTATAGTGGAGAACATCCTAGTGAAGGTTGACAAGTTTATATTTCCAGTAGACTTTATAGTCCTAGAAATGGAGGAAGATAAAGAGGTGGCCATGATCTTAGGCAAACCATTCTTGGCTACAAGTAAAGCTTTGATATATGTGGAGCAAGGTAAGCTCCCTTTACGAGTTATGAATGAACAGGTTACTTTTAATTTTTATGATGCTATGAAGCAATTTGATGATAATAGAACTTGTTTCACAATAGATACAATAGATGAGCTTATGTTTGAGTCTCTAGAGGAAGAAGTAGGAATTGATACCATGGAGTCAGTTTTGAGAGAAATTGATGATTGGAGTGAGAAGCAGGAGGAAGAAGTAAGTTTAGAGGAAGTGTCTGAAATTAGACTAAGAATCTATGAGGAATTAGGTAAAAGTGAGAAGAGACCTATTCCATCTCTGACACAACCTTCGACTTTAGAGTTGAAACCATTGCCTGACCATTTAAGATATGCTTACTTAGGAGATGATGAAACTTTACCAGTTATTGTTTCATCAAATTTGTCAGGTGACTAGGAGAAAAAACTGTTGGACGTAGTGAGGGAACACAAAGAAGCAATTTGATGGATGATTGCTGATATCGAAGGAATTAGTCCTTTGACTTATACTTATAAGATTTTGATGGAAGATGAGTGCAAATCTACAGTTCAACCACAAAGAAGATTGAACCCTACTCTTAAGGAAGTAGTTAAGAAAGAGGTACTCAAAATTTTAGATGCAGGAATTATCTACCCTATTTCAAATAGTAAGTGGGTTAGTCCTGTGCATGTAGTACCTAAGAAGGGTGGTATGAATATAGTGAAGAATGAGTCGAATGAATTGATCCCCACTAGAACTATGATTGGGTCAAGAATCTATATTGACTATAGAAAGTTGAATGATGCCACCTGAAAAGACCATTTCCCACTCTCATTTATTGATCAGATGGTTGAAAAACTATCAGGGCATGTATATTACTGTTTTCTTGATGGATATTCAGGATGCAATCAAATCCCAAAAACAACTTTTACTTGTCCTTATGGCACTTTTGCCTTTAGGAGAATGCCCTTTGACCTTTGCAATGCACCTGCTACATTTTAGAGGTGTATGATGGCTATTTTTTCTAATATACTTGAAAATTTTATTGAGATATTCATGAATGACTTCTCAGTTTTTGGAAAATCTTTTGATGCATGTTTAGAAAATTTAGCTAATGTTTTAAAAAGATGCAAAGAGACCAACTTGATCTTAAATTGGGAGAAATGCTAGTTTATGGTTAAAGAGGGAATAGTCTTGGGGCATAAAGTTTCTGAAAAAGGGATTGAGGTAGATAAAGCAAAGGTAGAAATTATAGAGAAATTACCTCCACCAACAATTGTAAAAGGAGTCGGAAGTTTTTTAGGACACGTTGGCTTCTATAGGAGATTCATCAAGGATTTCTCTAAAATTTCCCGACCTTTGTGTAATCTATTGGAAAAGGATTTTGTTTTTTCCTTTGATGACAAATGTTTGCAGGCATTTAATACTTTGAAAGAGAAGCTCAGTTCTGCACCGGTGATCATAGCACCAGATTGAGAGCTTCCTTTTGAACTGATGTGAGATGCCAGTAATTATGCTGTAGGAACAGTATTAGGACAAAGGCGAGGTAAGATCTTTCATACTATATACTATGCAAGTAAAACACTAAATGAGGCCCAAAGGAATTATGCAACTACTAAGAAAGAGTTATTAGCTGTGACTTTTGCATGCGATAAATTTAGGCCTTATCTCATTGGTTCTAAAGTCATAATATATACTGATCAGTTGCTCTAAGATATCTGTTTGCTAAGTCTGATGCTAAGCCTAAGTTGATTCGTTGGATTTTACTACAGTAAGAGTTTGATCTTGAAATAAAAGATGACAAGGGAACTGATAATGTGGTCGTTGATCACTTATCCCGTTTGCAAAAATATGTATTAAACTTGCCAATTAATGAAAAGTTCCCTGATGAGCAATTTCATGTAATAGAAATCCAAGGAATACCTTCGCATGCTGACATAGTCAATTATTTGGTCAGTAAAATCATACCATATGGTTTATCCTACCAACAACGCAAGAAGTTTTTCCATGATGTGAAATTTTATTTCTGGGATGAACCATATCTGTTTAAGAAGTATGTGGACCAAGTAATAAGACAATGTGTTCCTGAGACTAAGCAACTTAGCATAATTGAACATTGTCATCAAGAGAGGCAGGAGGACATTTTGGGTGATAGAGAACAGCAGCTAAGGTGTTAGTGTTGAGATATATTTTACTCAATTTATATTAGATAAAACTTGATTAACTTGTTATTAATTTTATAGAAATTATGAGGAATTGGTACTTAATAAAGTTAATGTTATATTTCAGGTTTTTAAAGTGAATGGAAAGATTTAGAGGAACTAAGTATGGGAGATATACATCAGAGGAGTCATGGCCGCCAGCCATCATGGAATCACCGCCAGCCATGAAGCCCAGCGGAGATCCCAGAAGCATCATAGCCGTCGGCCATGGAGCCGGCCATCACTGTTAAACAATGACCAGAAGCATCATGGCCGCCGGCCATGGAGCCGGCCATCAAGACTGCACCATTTGTTTCGCGAATAATAGCTGCCAGCCTTGTTGCGACATGCCTCCAGCCATCTTTCATGCGAAAAACACTCTTTATATCTGATGTTTATCTCATATATATAAAGAAGGAGGAGAGAGAAAGGAGGATTCATTCATTATTCATTATTGATTTATTCTTGTTCTTTATACTTTTAAGAACCCTAAAGATTGCTTTTCTTGAATCATGAACAACTAATCTCTTAATCTAGCCAAGGGATTATTGCAACTCAATTCAAGATGGATTGTGAGACCTAAATGGGTTTGATTTCTATTATTCTTATCTTTTCATATTTGTATTGCATCTGAATCTATTGTTATTATTGCTTGATTATATCTTATAGCTTTGGATCCGATTGTAGGATGATTGAACAATAAACAATCAATTAGAACTCATATCCGTAATTGTATGAGTATTCTAATATAGGTGATGAAACAACACGATAGTCATAAAATAGATGGTTATTTGATGTTGTGATGAAATATAATCTAATTTAAATAATCCATGCTTTATGAGATTATTGATTAGGGTTAGGTTTCTCTTTTCTTAATGCAATTGATAGATTAAACCTTAAGAGCGTATTTAGGGTTATCTATTTAATTAGGAATAATCAAAGATCTTATCTTGGTTATTTAATATCTAAGGAGAGATTGAATTTCAGAGCTTATTGAAATTTATAACTAACCTATGCAAAGTAGGGATAATAATATTTGAGTCAAGGATCAATCTTGAGAATTGAGTTGTAATGAAACCTAGGCTTGATAACCTTTTGAATATATATAAATCTTCTTAATTAGAAATAGGTTTATTTTATTTGCTTGATTTCAAAAATCCCCCAATTTTATTTTCTTTTTCTCTTCTCAATCTCCAATAGAAACTTAGGATTTTTACCAGTCCCTGTGGAGACGATCCTGCTCACCACTGTTTACAAATCTTAGAGTAGGTTATTTATTTTTGTTGGATTCGACACCCACCAGTTAGCTTATGGATTTTATTGGCCCAAGTTGTTCAATGATTGTAAAAATTTCATTATGACTTGTGCTCAATGCCAAAGATTAGGAAATATATTTAGAAGACATGAATTACCATTGAATAACATTCTGGTAATAGAGTTGTTTGATGTATGGGGGATCGATTTTATGGGTCCATTCCCCTCATCTTTTTCTTACAAATATATACTCATGGCAATAGATTATGTGTCTAAATGGGTCAAAGCTGTTGCTTTACAAACCGATGATGCTCGAGTAGTAATCAAGTTTTTGAACAAGAACATTTTCACCAGATTTGGGATGCCTTGGGCAATCATAAGTGATGGGGTGCTCATTTTTGTAACAAGCAGTTCGACAAACTTTTGTCAAAATATAGAGTTGTCCATAAGTTAGCTACCTCCTATCACTCCCAAATAAGTGGACAAGTTGAGATATCCAATAGGGAAATTAAAAGGATTTTAGAGAAAACGATTAATGCATCGTGAAAGGATTGGTCTTCAAAGTTAGATGATGCATTATGGGCATATAAAACAGCTTTTAAAACACCTATTGGAATGTCTCCTTACAAGTTGGTTTATGGTATATCATGTCATCTACCTGTAGAGCTAGAGCACAAGGCATACTAGGCCATAAAAGTTCTAAATTTTGATGGAAAAACTGCAGGAGAGAAAAGAATGCTTCAATTGAATCAAATGGATGAGTGAGAAATGAAGCATATGAAAGCACTCACATTTACAAAGAGCGAGCCAAGAAGTGGCATGATAGAAACATCTTGAAACGAGAGTTTTTACTAGGACAACGTGTGTTGTTATACAATGCCCATCTCAAGTTGTTTTCAGGAAAGTTAAGGTCAAGGTGGTCTGGACCATTTGTCCTTAATCGAGTTTTTCCTTATGGTGCTATTGAGTTGAAAACTCTAGATGACCGAACTTTTAAAGTTAATGGTCATTTACCGAAGCACTACTATGAAGGAGAAACTAAAGATAGTGAAACCACTATCTTGAGAAACAAGAATCAATGAAGTGAATAAAGGAAGTCAGGATAAGTGACTACAAATCTAAGTGCTACATGGGAGGCAACCCATGAAGATATAGGTGAGTAGGTCGGTTTGTATATAAATGTGTGTATATTTGTTTGTGTGATGTGCTTGTGATTAGTATGTACAGATCAAGTGAAGTTATTGTTTGAGTGTGTTTGCTATTAGATATTTAGAAAAAGTTAAGAAGTGCAGCAGGAGTTTGCAGTAGGATTTACCGTAGGCATTTCCATGTTGGACACCGCTAGTGTTGAAGAGGACAGAGGCGAAGCACATTAACACCGGTGTTTGGAAGCCTTGATGCTGCCAGCGTTTAAGAAATGATGAAAGAAGCCAGATCCAAAAATCTTAATGCTGGCATTTTTTAAGTTAAAGCCGCCGGTGTTTCCCAAATGGTTATATAGGTCAATATCGAAACATTTAACTCCGTCTTTTGCAAATTTTAATGTCGCCGTGTACACTTCAAATTTGCCGACGTTGGCTCTGACACGCATGTACGTCAGGGTTTTCCTCTCTGCATTTTCATTTCTTTACTTGTTTTTATCTCTCATATTTTTTTCTCTCAAGCACACTCTCTCTTTCATACTCTCTCAACTCTCACGCTCACTCTCCTCAAGACTAAATCTCTCAATCCAAATCTCTCATTTGTTCATATCCATTACGATCATCAAGGTAAGTTATCTGTATCCCATCTTTGGTTTTCATTCATTAGAGTTAAATTAAATTTGTATGGATGTTGTTGAGATGGTGAAAAATAGAGGATGGGAATCTGAGTTATTGAGAATGGATGATGAAGAGATGAATAATGTTGGTTTGTTTGTAAACATGCATGCTACAACCGCATCTTGCTTGAATGTTATATGTATGGTGATTATTCATTGTTTACTTTCATGGTAAAATTAGGGTTCAACTAATTTGAAAATTGAGGCTTTTGATTTTATTGAATATAGAAATGAAAAAACTTATGTTTACATGCTCTTAGATCAATGACATTGAGTCTCAACGATCGAATTTACAAATTAGAGATTGAAAATGATGATTCATGCTTTAAAACGTAAGTTCATTGAACATGGTGAGAGTTTGTGAGAAAAATAGCTTTTAAATTTTCAAATTACTTAGAACTTTTTCCAGTGTAATTTGAATCATGTTTCCCTGACGTTAATTTCAAAGCTACCAGTGTAAACTTCAAATTTGCAAGTGTTGAAATAGGCATGTGTGTGTGTGTGTCCTTACTTATGTTGCTTAATAGGCCTAATCGCACTGATTTGCTTGAAATTCATATTCTAGAACATGTTTTAGGCATTAAGAAATTGAATGAACCAAATTGAAGAGATTGAATGAATATTAATGGATTGTATTATAATGAAACTCGTTGAGATGTTATCTGTCAGACTTACTTGTATTATCCGTGCTTTACTGAGCAGTTGTTGTACAGGTATGGCACCTAAACAATATAAAAGACAGAAGACGGCTTCCTCAAGTCAACTAGAAATGTTTTGTCTAGTCAACCTTATGCACAAGAAAGAAAAGAGAGATTGTTGAAGAAGGAATTCTTAAATAGTCATCATTTGATTGGAGTGTGATGGAAGACTATAGGATGCATGAAACATTGCAAAGCTTGGTAGTAGATAAATGGTGGTTCAAAGTTTTTGATATGAGGGAACCAACATATAAGAAGTTGACTATTGAGCTTTTGTCCACAATGAGATTTAACAAGGATGATGATAATGATTATGATGAAGATGAGGAACCTAAGATCACTTTTCAGGTGTATGGTGAAGTGAAAAGTGTAACTTTAAGAAGCTAGGAATCTTGTTAGGATATTATGAGCATAAGAATGAAAATGCTAAATTACTAACCAATTGGCCGAATGAAGTGAGAATGGAGGAATTCTGGTTTGAGTTGATTCATCCAAGGACGGATGTGTATGAAGCTTCAAAATCTTTAAACTTCAAACTTTAACTTACATCACACAAGTTGCTCCATCACATTATACATACTCTCACCTGCAGGAAAACAAGTCATAAAAGTGACTACTTTTGACATGTTTTACTTGTATTGCCTAGTTAAAAACATCAAGTAGATTTGGGAGTTGAAGTAGGAAATTTCTTGTTAAGGCATGCTAAGGACACTAGGACAAAGCTCATTTTCTGTGGGGGGTATATAACTCAAGTATTGAAGGCAATGGGAGAATTTCAGGAGCTTGTCAATGATGTAAAAATCCCTAGCAAGAAAATTTCATCTGGACTTTTAGATCTTAGGGATTAGAGAAAGTACAAAGGCGGTAGAACAACTAGATGAAACTGAAGTTCTTGAAACTCAGCTTCCAGTTCCACCATTTGATCAACCTTCCACATCATCGGCACCAACCCTTGCACAACTGTTATCTACATCCACTAGATACTCCTTGAACAGGCTTGAATTTGAGATGAAAGAATTGTAGAAAGAATTCAAACAAGAAAAGAAGAAAAATAAGAAGTTCAAGAGCTCTTTATTTAACATGCTAAAATCTACTTTTCCTTGTTTGAATCCAGCTGCAGCAGCGGAGATGAAGTACAGTACGTCTAATGAGGAAAGCGAGTCGAATGCTGAGCTTGAAAGCTAGAGACCCTACTAGATTATTTCTTTAGCTTTCCTTATGTTTTATTCATTTTCTCCTAATATCTGGGCATGTAATTGAGAACCAATGTTAAGTAGACTTAATTGACTGAACTGGATCTGTATATATTTTGTGTGTGTGTTTCTTGTTTTCTTTGTTTTAGATTGCCTTTGTTTTATGGAATAGGTCATTTGACAAGCTACTCTCACACAGTTCTGATTGGCTTCAGTTTTTTACTATGAATTAGATGTTAGGAAAGTACCAAGTATCTTCTTTTTATTTTTCAATCCTTTCTAGTTCTTAAGATTGACAAACATTGAGGGCACTGTTTCATTATAAGTGTGGGGAAGGGATGAAAAATAAGAGATGAAAGTGTATTATGACTTCTTATGTATGTGTTGAATCTTTTAAATACTTTTTGACATATGAAGTCAAATTATGTACTTACTCTTGAAGATTTTGTCCTTAAAAAGCAAAAAATGTAGCAGACATGAATGGCCAAATGTTTAGAAATCTAAAATTGTAAAATGACTTACTTAGATGCCTTACTCATCAGCTAATGTGATTGGTTTACTTAGTTAAACTTAAGTAGATAAATTTTTAACAAACAAAATTACCTTATGTTTAGCTTAGGAATTTGAATTCTGAAAGTTGATCGAGTCCTATTGTGAAAAGTAAATAGGTTTACTTCTAGGAAATTTTTAGCTTTTATGTAGTTCTTTTAACATTTAGTGAAAGGGGTAGATGGAACTTTTAACTTTGTGATCCTTGAATAAAAGTCTTAAATTAGGAGCAATCTATTACAAGATAGAAACAAACACAACCTTTACTCAATTGACTCAGGTAATTGAGTCATGAGTCTCTATACTACTGATAAGTGAGGGAGAGTTCATAAGGGTCCCTTTAAAACCTGGTCACTTAGGTGATGAGCCTGAGATGTGCTGACTCTAGGAACTCACTTTAACAAGAAGTGTGGAAAGGCAAATGAGCTAAAAAGAAGTAGGCTACACCCCATCCAGAGGAAAAGAAAAGATAGAGGCAAAAACCTCCCCCTCTAAAAGCTAAAAAAAAAAAATTGTTTGAAGGAGAGTAAATAATTATGAATGCAAATTTTAGTGATTGAAAAAGACTTTGGATAGAGGAAAAATCTAGGGAAATAGTAAATACCACATGCTTTCACTTTGTGTTGCTAGGATTGAATTTAAGTTAAAAGTTTAGTGAAGTTTAAATGGTTATTTTTCTTTTTTTTGGACTGTGTGTTTACTTTTGGACAGAAAAAGCTTAGGTTAAACACAAGGATTAAAGTTTATTTGGTTTAGATTTGTTATTTAATATTGATTAAAGTAAACTGATTACATAAAATAGTTTGGTTAGAGTGGTAGGCATTGAAAAGCAAGTAGTGAAGTTTAAGAAAGAAGTGTACGAGATATATGTCAGATTTCAATTTCAAATTGTTTTGCTTAAGGATAAGCAAAACTTCAAGTGTAGGGAAGTTGATGAACCTAAAATTTTTATACTTTTCATCTCTAATTTGATGCTTAATTCCATTAATCTTTATAGAAAATAGAAAAATTGGTACTGTGATAGGTTGAATTTTGTTAGTTCAGGTTGTTTAAGATTGAGAATGAAAGAATCAAGAAGTTGAGAGAAAATTGGTGTAAGGTTCATCAAGAATAGAGCAACATCGGCCACCCAAAGCTTCACACCGCCAGCGTTACTCATTTGGATCAGAGGCTTCATTAATCTCTATGAACGCCGGCAAATTCAATCCAATGCCGCCGGCATTGATGTAAACCCCGGTTTTTCAAGTAGCCAAGAAAACCCTAGAACCGAAACCAAAACCCTAAACCGGAATAGCTCAAGCTGGAGTGAGAACTAGAACCCTAATTCCGGCTTTTCCTCGGTTTCCAATTAATAAACTTTTCTAAGAAAATTTAATTGTGATTATAGTTCTTGATTATATTTCAAACCAAGAAAATATCATTTTAAGAAAATTTCAATTCCGGGTCATCCCGAGACCCATTATAGAAAAACGTGCCCCGGAACTAGAATTTCAAAAATACTTATGAGTACTCATTTGAACCGAAATAAAATAAGGATTTCAAAAATATATTTTTCATAATTTTCCGGTTTATGAAAAATACAGTTATAGCCTTTTTATTCGTATTTCATTACTACCGGAAATTAAATTGTCTTGTCAACTATTCATAAAGTACTACCTAGTCTACCTATTAGCCACCCTACAAGTCTAACCTTACCATCACTCAAATCAACCCCATTCTTCCATAACTTTTGTCCCTTCATCTCTTACAAATTATGACAAGTGATGCAAATCAAATCAAGGCAAATCAAAATGAAACAAATCAAGTCTCCCCCCCCCCTTTAGCTTCCAAACCGGCGCCAATGCCCCCCCCCCCCTCCCCTTGTCCATTTTTTGCAAATCTTACTCCTTTTAACCTAATTCCACTTCCTATATATCTACTTTTTCTCTCTCTCCTTCATTCTTCATTTCTCAACTTTTAAAGTGAAAACTCTCAAAACTCTCTTATTTCCTCCTTGGCCGAAACTTTGAGGCTCCCCCACACACACACAACTCCATTTCTTCTTTCATCCTCTATTTACTTCAAGTAAGTAAAGTTTCACTTCTTCCACTCATAAAACTTTGTTATGGCTAAGTGATTTTTGGATATTTCAACTCCATCCCCATGATCTTTTAGTAGGGACAATGAGATATCAAAACAAGAATCCCGAACCATTACAAAGTAGATCTATCACTTAAAGAAGCTTTCATACCAAAAGCTTTATTTCCTCCAACAAAAAGTTTTTTAAACAAAGATCTTTTATAAAAATATGTTTTTATGTTTTCAAAACTCATTTAAGCATTTGATAAAGTAGATCCATCACTTATTACTCATGATCATGTAGGCATTTAAAGTTTCATTATTATTTTGTTTTTATGTGCATTAATAGTCTTAAATACTTTTGTCTTTAGTAAATGACTTTCCTAGTATATAGATCTATAGATAGATGAGTCCATGAAGTCAAAAAGAAAAGTACTTTACAAGAAAAAGACTTATGAAAATTCGGATGACTTTGAAAACCTAGGTCAAAAACACTTTTAACAACTTCTAAACATATATTTTATAAGAGAAATGAAGCCTATGGGTAATAGATAATGTTTAGTAATATTTTTCATGAGTCTAAATGAGTTTTTACTAAAGAAAATGTTGGAAACAAGAAATGAAGTCCATAGAAGTTTTGAGTTAAAAGTCATGTAGACAAAATTCGTAATAATGGATGTAGGGTTAGAAAACACTATTTTTCCAACTTCAAAAATGATATTTTCTTAAATAAATGAAGTCCTTAGGATATAGGTATAATAAATACTTAAAGTTTTAAGTACAAAATATATTTTTCCTAAAGGAATCAACTTGAAAATGGACTTTTGTAAATTCGGATTTTTGGAAACCCCATAGTAAAAGACCCACTTAAAAGTTTATAAATGTGAATTTTATTAAAGAAATAAAGGCCTTAGGATATAACTAATATAAGGGTCAAAATTTCTTTAAACAAATAGAGTTTTCTAAAGAAAATCCTTGTAATATGTAGGTGTGTCAAGTGTAGTAAATTCACTTACTAAACATTAGTATAAAATGGTTTCTAAGAAAAGTTTATTTTAAAATTCTTTAAATCTAAAAAGTTGTAAGAACATAGACTCATTAAAGTTCACATCATGACATTCATGATAGGGAAAATCATTGCCATTGCATTTAGTATCATTTTATACTTAGGAATCTCAAATGCATTCATGAAAACCGCATTTTTGGAATTGACAAACCCGCTGTACAGATCTGATCCCTCAATTCCGAGGCTTAGATATTTTCAAAACTTGATTTAAACTTCATATTTAGAAAGCTCTTCCGAAGTAGATAGAAATCGGTATAAAATTTGCGAAATTCCGACTTAAAACGACCAAGTTATGGCCATTTTAAAACGGAACTTCGAAAATGACGCGATTTCGGTTTCACTAAGTTTTCTTAGAGTTTTAGTGTCCTAAGTTGATAGAATACTTATTAGGGTATTTCTTATATGAATAGGTGAACCCGTGGACGGTGACTATTTGCCTCCGGACTATTATTACTAGAAGAACGGAGTACCAATGGCGGAGTGAGTTTTTCTTCCCGATTCATTTATTGTATGTGCTTGTAAAGTAGTGCACTAGAATGTAGGTCAATTGAATGGAATATGAATGGGGATTAATGGGAAATTATATGATTGATGATGATGTGAGAACACAAATTAAGAATATCGAAACCGGGTGATAAACTTTGATTGTATAGTTAGCTATGATGGATTGTCTGATAAATTGATTGATCGCCTAAGTAAATTGGCTTAATCAACTACTTGGACTAATGCTAAATTGACATGTGCATATCACAAGGGGATGGAGCATTAGCATTTGTAGGTTAGTCGTGAACCATAAACGACATCGAATAATCGTAGGTTAGTCGTGAACCATAAACGACATCGAATAATCGTAGGTTAGTCGTGAACCATAAACGACATCGAATAATCGTAGGTTAGCCGTGAACCATAAACGGGATATTGTTAGTACCGCAGTATTCGTTAATCTGCTAACCCGGGATGGAGGGCGCAATTCCATCCACATATGATTTCCGGTTGGTCATATGTATGTTGAACTCATGTGTTTGATGCATACACTTGCTTGATTAATAACTTGATTGAATTGCTGTGACATAAATGTTTTTGTGGGAGATTACACTCACTAAGCTAGTTAGCTTACGTCCCTACAGTCCATTCCTTTTGCAGCTTACACATTTATGGCTTAGGCGACGAGACCCGGCTGAACAGGTACCGAAGCTAGGAGTTTTCCCTAGAAGTTGTAATTTCTGTATTAGACTTCCATAGAAAACTTCTAAGACTTGGATGACTGTAATGGACCGTTAAATATTCTTTTGCGGGGGAATGCCCCTTAGAATTTGTAATATTTATTTATGTTTCATGAATTATATCCTATTGCCTATGCATGCCAAATTAAGCTTTTATCTCCATTCGGACTTGTACTCTATTGTGTAAAGGTACGCCTTACATCTATATGAGACTCTCGAAAGACTAAGGTGTAATTCGGGAATCTTATATGGCATGTGGCGGACTGTTACGTTTAGGATACCCTATAGGGTGTGACAATTGATGCCGACGTTCGAAGCCCACAGCTCAAGAATTCTTAACGTTGGCTATTATACGGCCAACGTAGAATTTATATTTATAAGCGTTCATTAGGTAGTTACCAGACATCGTGGATGTTGTTTTGTAATTTTGAAAAAGTGTCTATAAAGAAGACACGAAGGATAGAACAAATGGAGTAGTTAGTTCATTTTTCCACTTTGTTCATGAGAATAGAGAGTAGCATAGAGAATTTATCCAACATTGATGATTAAAATCATTCTTTGATCGTGATTTGTTCAAGACATTTGTGTTAGTGTAGTTATTGTTTATCACTCTGACAACTTTGTTCGGTTTGTTCTGTATTAATCCAAATTTCTATATGTAATATTGTCTGAATCTTGTGTAATTCGATCATGATGAGTTTCATTCATGTTATTTGCTTTATTAGTGTTACTATTCCAATGTTAGGTTAAATTCTAATTGTGGGAATGTGATTTAATCCGTTAATTGCTGAAAGGATTGTTGAGTTACATTATATAATTGTTAGAAACTTGAATTATTCATGTTGATTTCTTGAAATTAGCCCTATATCTAAAAGTATTTTGGTTAATTAGAAGTTAGGTTGATCGGGAGAGATATCTGATTTCGTTGGAGTCATAAATATAGATTTAATTTTGAAAAGCGGAAGCTGAGATGTTAAATCTGATTTAGGAACTATTGTGTGTTTAAAGCAATGCACTTAAGTTGAATTTTCACTAAAGGATTATGGGAAACTCGATTTAAGACATTAGGCAATGAATGAATCGGGAGATTCTTTGTTGTAAATTTTGAATCCTTTAATAATCTGAGTAGCCGAAGCTACGGGTTTTGTTTTAAGGTTAAAACGATTTTCAAGGACTTCAAACAAGAGGTTTTAATCTAGATAGTTCTACTTGAATGTTCAAGAGATATAATTGTCAATATAACTAGACTCAACTTGATTAGCAAGACTCGGATTTAATCTAAGTTCCCACTCTAGTATAATATACGTTTCTGTGATTAATTAAAATCTTAGTAGATTAACTCAACTTAGGAAGTAGATAAAGTAGCATTACATAAACAATTGATTTGAATCATTTTGCCTAGACATTAGTGTGGATTGATAACAGTTTAGTACTCAACCTTTCCTTATGGGAACAATACTCACTCATCATTTTACTACTTGATTTGATCCAGTACACTTGCTGGTGAAATCGCTTTTACAAACATAAAATCATTTTCAAGTGGATCAAAACCAATAGATACGAACACAGTCTATGTATAAGTTTAAGGCCACCTGTTACGCCCCAAAGGGTACCCTAGACGTGGCAGTCCGCCACATACGGTATTAAAACTTAAGAATGACTTCCCGAAGTCATGCGAAAGCTTCAACACCATATGTAAGGCGTTTATCATAACAATAGGACACTCCAATGGAATGTGTAGTTCGGGATAGTAAATACAGCATATAAGAAATCTAGATAGCCATCTAATTTCAACATTATAAGAATATAATCCTTACATCATCTTAGAGGCTTTCCCCTATAAATCTCCAAACAACCATAATATCAGCTTAGTCTTTCACACAAGAAAATAATACTAACACCAAAAGATATTAAAGGATATTTAGCCTAAGATCTTCAAAGGATTTCCAGAAGCTCCCTAAAACATAATCTCGCTCGAGTATATGAAGTCCTTAGGCATAAGAGATATTGGTCCTGTTACAACAAAAGTCTATCGGAGTATAAGCATAACTAGCTTAGTGAGAATATTCATGAATCAACGTACTCATATCAATAATTTCCAGCAAGTTATTAAACAAGCATATGAATGCATCAAGCAAGTGAACAAGCAATACATATGATCTACCAGAAATCATATGTTTTGAATGGATTTACCCATTTATTCAGTAGTTAAGTGTTTCAGGCTCTTTAAAACCTATCTTTGAAATCCAACTTATGTAGTTTATTTCTGGCTCCTACTCGTCTATCTTCAAATAGTTCTTTCTGGCTCATATTTGCCCATCTTGCGGACTTATGGCTCCTGCAAACCCTACTACTATACTCTTGTCCCATCGGGTATAGTAGCTAATAAAATGAAACTAACTACGTGATATGCATGAATCAATTTATATATATAACTTTAAATATGTAATTAAGGTACTTTAAAGCGATCATAGAATTGCAGACATTCCAGCATGGTAATAATAAAACACAATTTGATTTAACAACAATTCATGTCCCGATATACTTAGTATTCTTTCAATCAATGTTATCATACAAAATTTATTTTTATCTTTTCCTACTTCTAGTGCCTCTAGCTACAAGCACAAACAAGTACGTAAAAGGTAGGAAATAAATTCACTCGACCATCCCTGCTAAAAACTCTTTACTCATAATTAGCCTCCGAATAGAGATCCTCCCAAACTTCGTTACCTAAACGAAAGAAATACCCGAAATGATTTCATGGAATCTCTTTTTGAACTTTCTAATTCTATTCTAGCATTTGTGTCAAAATTCGGATAAGAGGAAATTCTAACTTAAAACGGCCATAACTAGCTTGTTTTAACTTGGAATTTCGCATATTATATACCGTTTTCTACCTATTCGAAAATATCTATCCATTTCTAAGGTTATCTTATCATAAAAAGCCATTTGGGTTGCAAATTACTATGGTACAGAATAGTTACGAATTTCATAGTCCACAAAATATGATTTTCTAAACTTCTTTTTACTCAAAAATCTTTAAGCAAAATATATGGATATTTATATAGTTGAAAAATCCTTTGAACATATATTGATACTTATATCGTATGCATGATTTTTTATAGTGTTGTCTTAACATTGATATTTCACAAACAATTTGTCTTTAAGAGTTTTAAAAGATGAAACTTTGAAAATCCTTTCCTTTTTAAATTGCTAGAAGGAAACTTTAAAAATTCTTGAGTTGTTATAAGTGAGTGTTTTTCTTATTATAATTCCATTTCCTATCTTTTCAAAAGTAAATTAATTCCCAAAAATTTAGTTCTTTAAGTTATCTACCAACTTTTATTTCTAGTGATTGAAAGATAGGCTTTTTAAAATTTTTCTTAAGTTGTTGGTGTGGTCAAATATTTAGAGTTGTGTTAAATGTATATTTTCCTCTCATTTTTATACCCTTTTTCTTCTTTAGAAAATAAGTTTATCTTTAAAACTTTATTTTCTTCGCAAATTTTATTTTTCTAAGTTGGTTTTTAAAATAGTGAGTTGATTTTACATTGATTTAAAAAAAAACTTGTTTTATTCTTAATATTTATCAAGTGGTGGAATAATTCTTTTTAGATAAGTTTATAAGAAAAGTTTTCCTAACAAAGAATTTTCAATATTAGAACTTAGCAAAAATTTTATCTTAATTTTGAAAAGAGAGTAACAGTATAAAAATTAAGTTTTGAAGAAACTTTCTTAGTATGCGATTTTCGAAGTCTATAGTAAACCTATTTAAGTTTTATAAAAGATATGGTTGAGTTAAAATTTTAAGTTCAATGCTAAAAATTCTATCTTTATGGAGTATTTAGTTTTGATTTATAAAAGAAATGAGTTCCTTTCATTTGATAAAATCTTCAGCACTAATACTTTAACACTTATGATCAACTTGTCTAAGTACTTGAAAAGAAATTAAAAACAATACTTAGACTTCTTGTTGAAAAATCCTTTGTTGAGAAATCTAGTTTACTTTTCCTTGTTTAAGAAAGAAGCCATTTTTATTTTTATTTAAGACAACAACATTCTAATCATGCATGAATATGATTATGTAGCACTGAAAAAGTAAGAATAATACATAATAAGATAGAAAGAAATACTCATAAGCAAATAAACGTCATAATATGGTCAAGCATTGGGAACCTTAGCTTCATCAATGTATCTCGATCATGTATTGGGAGCCTTAGCTTCATCAAGGCAACCGGGACTAATAATAGACTAGTCCCAAAAAGAAAAGAAAAAAAGACAAGAAAGAAAATCGTTTTGACTCGATAAGGACAAGTCTAAGACTAGAAAGACTAGTATTAATAATAGCATGAATTAAATAAATAAATTACAAAGAATGAAAATAAATAAATAACAAGTGAGCTTATATGCTTTAAAGAAATATATATACATAATATACATAATACTAAATAGAAGTTAGATTAGAGCAAAAATAATGATGACAATAATAACAACAATATAATAACATAATATAAAATATGAACATGAACAAAAAACAAAACATGAATATATTGTTGGTTCTTTAACTCTCATGAGTCTAAGAAACATGCACTAAGCTCATGCTAAGTTGTATGAACATGTGTAAGAAATTTACCTAAGGTTATGTGTTTGTTGAAGAAGAAAGAATGGGTTGTAGTATTATGTAGGAAATGATTTGATGGAGAGAGAGAAAACTTGAGAGAGAATTTGAGCGAGTGTGTTTGTGGAGTAATTTTGGTAGAGTTTTAGTAGGAAATAAGTTGTGTGAAAGAATGAAGGAGGAAGGAGAAAGGAGAAAGGAGAAAGGAGGAAGGAGGAAAGAGGCATTTATAGAGTTTTTGAGTGGAAATTAGATGTAATTAAATAAATTGAAAAAAAAAATAAAATGGGATTGATGGAGAGAGAGGGGGTGCTGGTTTTGCTTGTGGAGGGGGAGGGAAATTGATTTATTTTGTTGTTTTGTAATAAAAGAAGTAATGTGTAAAGTATGATGTGAATAAAATTGTGTTGGAAATATAAAAGTGTAAGAGTAGATGTATAGGTTGTAAGAAAAAGTAGAGATAGTGAAATAGTAATGACTAGTAGAAATAGTACTATGAATAGTACACTAGACAAATAAATAGGTAGTAATAAAAATACGCGTAAACGAGCTATATATGATATTTTTAGTTATCAAAAAATTATGAAACTGATATTTTGAAATCCTTATATTTTTACGAGTTTAATGGTATTGTCGAAATATTTTCACTATTCGGAGCACCAGAGCACGGTTTTTGAAAACTGATCTTGATCGGATCTGAAAGACGCTAGAAAAATACGAATATGATATTTTCACACTTTCCTATATTATTATGAACTCTCATAAGCCATTAAATCACTTCCATTTTCTAGGGTTTGAGAGCGCGGGTTTGCCAGAGTTGAAACTGTTAGATTGTCTTAATCTTTGTTGACTTTTGAAACTCCGGTTTGACTAGGGTTAGGGTTTAATCCAACTTTACTCTAAAATTGAGAGGTTTCCATTAGGGATCGGATAGATGGATCTTCTCATGCTTGGATTTTTTGAATCGAGCGATTATTGAATTTTCCATTTTTGTTTTTGAAGGTTCTCTTATGAAATCCTGTGATTGATATTGTTTAAGGTTCAGTTTCAACTTGGGTCAATCTTTTAAGGTTACGATTTGGTATTCCAAAACCATTCTCGAAAAAATTCAAGGGTTTACACCACCGGCCATGGCCATGATGCCGGCTTATACTGTTTCGCGTGACTTTTTGAATTTCTTCTTAATGTTCTTTGTCTTTTAGTTTTCCAACGCTATTTTGAAGCTTATATGAATCCTTGTATGGATGCTTGATAAAACGAACAGCTGAATGCATAATTTTATGAGTATTTCTTTCATTGTGAGGATTTTCTCTTAGTTCTTGAGAAAGAATTATATCAGGTTTCTTCAACATTAAAGCTTAGGGAAATCCACCTTTGATAACTTAGGTTCCATTCAACAAGTTTGATTAGGGTCTGGTTTTGCTTCTTGATAACGTTGGTTTTAATCGACGAGTTTGGTTAGGATCACGTTCCTATCGCTTGTTCCAAGGTGATCCTAGGGTTCTAATCCATTATCGAACGTTGGATCTTAGGTTTCATATACCTAGGGTTCTCATTTCACATCAGTATGCCCCCTTTGATTTTTATAAGGCTCTTTATATTATGAACTAAGTTGTAATGTTATGGCTTCTATTATTAATCGCTATTATGCATATCTCCTTAAACTACTTGTTTCAAAGTATGGTTCTTATGATGATAAAAGTATGCCTTACACTCGGTATTGAAACTTTTGTATTGTCATACTTAAGCTTTAATGTTGAGTGTGGTGGGTGGTCACGTTTAGAGTACCATTTGGGGTATGACAAAACAAGATAACTGAATTACTGGTAGTAAAAAAAAATACGTGTAAATATACTATATCTGATATTTTTAAAAACCGAAAATTACGAAACTGATATTTTATTAATCTTTATGAAATTACGAATTTATATTGATTTCTATAATATTTTTTACTATACGAGTGCTAGGACATATTTTTCAAGAACTGATCCCGTTTGGATCCGAAACGATCAATTTTTTTACGAATTTTTTTTAGGCTATCTTATATTATTCCAAACTGTAATCCACCATTAGCTCATTTCTATTGTCCTTAAGTTTCGACGTGGGATTATTGGAGTTAAAACCACTAGTATGCCTTGATATTGTTGACTTTTGAAGTTTCGATTTGACTAGGGTTAGAGCTTATTTCAATTTTACCCTGAAATTGAGAGATTTACGGTATAGGACCAAGGCCGATGGCGTAAAAAGAAAAGGTCGGTCGCTTTGAGCTGCGTCTTTTTGTCTTCAATCACTGGTCTGTCATTTGACAAAACATACAATACATATATATATATATTAGGATGGACCATAAAATACTTTTATTTTTAAACAAATGACACTTTTGCCCTTTGTTATAAATTATTTATTTATATGTTACATGTTCATTGTAATCTTGAAGACTATGATGATGACACTATCTTGAAAAAAGCTACAATGACATTCACCACCAACAACATCCTTTTATGGAGTAATTATCATTAGCAACTGCTAGTATAAACATGATGGAAGGCTCTAGCAGAATCGAAAGGAATGATGAATTGGCTGAGATTCCTCCAACTAAGACAAATAAAGGCAAAACCAAACATATTGTGAAGAAGAAGTTTTCAAAATATGATTGGCGCAACAAGATCAACATGACTCAGGGACCAAGAGATACGAGAATGAGACTTTCATAAATTTCGTTTACCACGCAGAACAATGTTAGGGTTAGGGTTGGGTCAAAATAATGATAGTCTAGTTATCTTTTTTGTTTTTCTCTTTTAATATGGAAGGAATAGGATAATTTCATATGTTTTTTTAAGTTAATATGTGTCAGATGTGCTTGCCACATTGCCATTTAATGGGACATTAGATGGAACAAGCCGGATAAAATTATATGTGATCTAATTATAAAATAAAAAATAAAAAAATTACGCGCATGGTGTATTTATAAAAACGCAGAAACGTACTCAGTTTTCTTTTCTTTTTTATTTTCTTTTTTTAATTAACCCTTTAATTTTTTGGCAAAGCGCGAATTTTTAACCTAGAGTTGAATTATAGATCAGTGTCGACACTACCCAGACTATCGTGTCGTCCTTAACGCACGCGCGGAACAATTATCGGTATTCTCACAATCCGGATGCCTCTGTCTGCTTGGGCGCTCGCGCTCTGTCTCACGTGTCGTCGATCCATTTAATTCTCCAGTTTTCATCTCTCTCTCTCTCATTTTCATTCTTCCTTTGCTACACTTCCTGACTTCGGTTACCATCCGCCGCGGTCGCCACCATGTCGCCACCTCCAGGTGACGTCGTCGCCGCGGACGGAAGCCATCTGCTTTCCTCCGCTATTGAGAACGGGCGATTATGCAACGGTGATGTGGTCGATTCTTCTCATTGCACGGCCAAGGAAGAAGACGATCACATTAGTCCTTCCTCTACCCATCATCATACTTGCAGCAATATCAATTGTAACGATGGCAATGACAACTATATATAATAAGTATAGCAATAACAATTATGATTATGATAGTAATAAGTATAATTATGATTATCGTCTTGGATTGAATTTGATTCCATTGGAGGACTCGGAGAAGATACGAAGAATAATAACTGCTTCAGCTAAAGGATTTTCAATAGGAGCTGGTCTTAAAGGCGGTTTATCACTCTTCTCAATCCTCCTTAGGCTGCGTCGCAGGAAAGCCTCGCTCTCCAAAATGTAAGCCTTTTTTATTCTCTTCCTCTTCCTTCTTCTTCCTCTCTCTCTCTCTCCTATTATTTTTTAATTTTTACTTTTTTTTTTATTTTTTGGGTGGGGGTAATACATTATGAACTTCCCTTAGGAAATCATTTGTTGTATATTAACTTTTAAATGAATAAAGGTTTGGATATAGCTAATGAGACTCCGTTCGATGTTAATAAGGTAAGAAGGAAGCTTTAAGTGAGATTTCTTTGTATATAATTCTGGATGCAATAAAAAATTCTTTCACAAAATAATCTTTCCTGGTATGTCTGTATGTGTGTGTGTGTGTGTGTGTGTGTGTGTGTGTGTGTGTAATTGCGAACGTTTTTCTACGCATGCATGTCAACGGTACTAGTCTAGAACCGGCGCATGTTTTATTTAACATTAATTTATGCGAATTTCCCATATTTATGTATATATAGCTTTATGCCATAGTTGCATGCTTTTTCCAGAAAGAGACGTATAAACTGGCTGGTTCATAACTGATCCAATTAAGACACCGGTTGACACAATTAAGGTATAAAAGTGCAGTCCAAGCATTTTGGGCTAGTCACTGAATTATTGTAGCTCTCGGAGGATGGATTTTGGGTTCTCTTGTGAGGTTTTGATTGCCGAATTTAACTGAGAGAACATTGGGTTTGTTGGGGATGGGGTTGTTGCCCTCTGGAATTTCAGAGCTTAAGTTAGAGCTTTAGTCACCTTTAGTAGAAGAGGCATGTAGCAAATAATGTAATTATGGAAATTGGTTGCCATGGTTGAATTTTCATGCATTAAGATCGACTAGAAGTTTGCCTGCATGATACTTATGCTGATGAAATAAATTGTTCATGGTTGTTATTCTTATCATCCTATTTTTCTTGTTATTGTTCTTCTTCTTTCTCAATAACTAGGAAACCAGAGATGTTTTCAAATAATGAGGCTATAGTCATGGCACTAAAGGAGACACTAAGATACGGGCTGTTTCTTGGAACCTTTGCTGGTACTTTTGTTTCTGTTGATGAGCTCATTGCCACTTTGGGAGGTCATAGAAGGTTTGGATTTCACTTTTCTGTTCACCTAAGGTTCAGAAAGGATAAAGTTTGAGATTGCTCCCTGCGGAGTTGAGCAGTAGATTCTACATATTAATCTTATGCTTGTCTGATACTTCTGGTATTGCTGTTCAGGACAGCAAAATGGAGGGCTTTATTTGCTGGAGCAATAGCAGGGCCCTCAATGTTACTTACGGGACCAAATACCCATCATACTAGCTTGGCCATTTACATACTCATGCGTGCAGCTGTATTGGCTTCTAGGTGTGGAATAAAAAGCAAACGGTTTGGAAAGATATGCAGACCTCTTACTTGGAAGCATGGGGATATTTTCCTTATGTGTTTGTCTTCCTCACAGATTCTGTAAGAGCCTAAAATTGATTTGTAGTGCTTCAGAATGCAGTGTACATACATTTGTATAGTCATGAGCAATCCACTTGGATCTGTTGTGTGGAATTAGAACTGCATGTGTGCAGTAATTTTTATAGCGGTGCAATCAGGGTTGAGGGTGATACTCTTAACCCCTTAACCCTTTGACCTTGGAGTTTTTGTCCCCAAAATAGATTTTTGAAATCAAAGCTAAACCACCAAACTGAAAAAAGGATAATTTTGTCACCACAATCCCATCTGATCACTTTCATATCCTCATCCACGTACTCCTTAAAGTTGTACAATCACCTTATTAGTTTTGTAGTAGAATCATGTTGAATTGAAATTCATGGCCGCTTTGCGTATGTAGTTATTAGGTCTAGTTTTTGTGAAATGAAATTAACTTCATGCTATTGTCAGAAATTGTACTGCTCTTTTTTCATTTAATTTTTCTGTTAAGAAACATTATCTTTTTTACCCTCTCTTTTCTATCTTTATCTACTAAGTGCTTAGTATTATTTGTCTTTGAAGTGGAACATCATGTATTTCAGGTCTGCATACATATTGAAGCAAGAAAGTTTGCCTCCATCATATAAATCATTTCTCAATAAACATGGTGGAAAGGATGCTTCAATTTTACAAGGTGTCAAAGAAATATGCTGTGGTATTCCTTTCACAAACTTGGAAGCAATAGAAAACCATTACAAGTCTAATGGTATTGACATTCAGTTAGATCCAGCGATGAAAATTCCCTGCTCGGTATAGCACTCTCATTCTTGTGTAAATGAGCTTTTGCTGTTTGCTATCGTTTTACATTGTTCTGCACATAGAAAAAAAAGTTGATTCTCAAATTATTTCTCACCTATGCATCTCTATTTCTTTTCCATGTTTTGTGTAGAATCCCCATATATATGCTAATATGTGCCCCTTTGTATTTTCTGATCTTTTGTCAATTAATTTACAAGCGTTCCATGGCTTTGTAAAGCATGTAATCATTTATTTGGGCCTTTTTCATGTGTTTCCATGGACATTCTTTTTGACGTTTCATGTTTGGGTAAACCTAGAACTTTTGCTTTTTATTTTAGGCTGATCTGTCTTTGAAGCAAGATATATCCTGATTTTTGGGAGCTTTACCAAATTACTTGCCTTTATAATTATAAAGATAATCGATCTTTCCCCAATTTGATGTAATTTGATGAATATTGTTTTATAATGTACTCTAATGTAATAGCTTGTTCGTGCATTGAACTGCTGGAGGTAACTTTCAAGCTGGGGATATCTGGAAAATCTTTCATAGTTATTTTCATTTTTCCATTTGTGCAGATGGTACATGGAAAGCAATCATGCAGTGCACATGGTCTTTCTTTTTTCATCGAAGCGTATAAAAGGGCACTGCCAGTTTACCTCCCAGTGTATTTAATTCCTGCATTGATAGTCCATCGGCAAGGTCTCCGGAAAAGGTAACAAATTATTCATAATCACTAGTGGAGTATTGAACCCAAGATATGTTCTTGGTGTGATTGTGGTATCAATTGTGAAAGAAAGATGATTGAGATTGTTATTTTTGTTTGAATATTTTAAGGCCTTATTTATCCACATTAAGGAGTGGAATTCCATGGGAGCCTTCTTTGCTATTGTTTTTACTGAGAGCTTGGTCATATTGTCAGATTGATGATAAAGAAGTTTGAGCTCATGACACTAGTTTTTTGGTTTCCAAGGGATTGAAAGCGATAAGGTCATGCTTTTTTAAAATCATTCGCACAATATGATCAAATTCTTTTGGAAAACAACGAGGAATTGAGTTATTGGAATCCTATATGGTATGTCAATTCATTTATCAGATTAACTATGCAACGAAGTTGATCAATGCATGCTATGGTACCTTGCTATATATGGACAGTAGTGTGCACAGTGAGATGGGTGCATAGACAAGAAGATATCCCATAAACAGGCTCCTGCCGAGTATTGAAACAGGCACATAGAGCAGGATTGATGCTGACATTAGGGATATCTTATATCTGTCATAGAATTCATGAATCATGAGTGGAATTCACTTGTTCCTAATTCAATTATAAAATTTGCACTGGGGTGGACTCTATTAAGGACTTTGTGGAAATCTGTTTTCTTGCTGATAGCTCATGCTTAATGCCCAAGGTAAGGGTGGTTTTGTTTCTGCTCAGACTTCTGACTCATTCACTTCACTGTATGAAATAAGGGAATAATTGAATTTTAATTTAATAGAAATATAATAAAATCGTAATGACCATTATATGTCTATTACAATGTTCACTTGGTATAACAAATAAAACAAGTAATTGTTAGAGTAAAAGTAAAATATTTATAATGTTCTTATCCTTATTACAAAGATATGATAATTGTATAGGTTATATTTTTAAGAAAGGTATTTATGAAGAAAATTGACATGAATTGCTTTTCATGATTTTGAATAATAGTAATTTATTATGAATTGCTATTCCCTTCAACTAAATGTCGTAATAGCAGTTTTAAGTAGAATGATGGGGGAATAAATACTTGTCCTCAAGTGTACAGGCCATATTTGACACATTGGGGAACTGGGTCTCCAATTTACCGGTATTCAATTTTTCTTTCAGCTTGGACTGTGATATATAAGTTGCATTAGATTTGACTCTAGTTCCCCTTTAATAGTCAGCTAAATATGATAGTAATACCAATTGGAATTTGAATTGATCCATGGCTTCTTTTTTGGGCTTAAGATATGATGCTTCTTTTTCATGTCTTGCCTTGTGAAATCTTCTATTCTGCAATCCCTTTCTCTAGCCAGAGTTTACATGTATATTTTCATTTCATACAGGCCTTACGATATTCTTGGAAAAGGACTATTTGGTACTGCCAGGTCAAGCCTGTTTTTATCTGTCTACTGTACATCTGCCTGGTAAGTTCTTGTCTTTTAACCCCTTAAGTCTTTGGCCGGTCCCCCTTGTGGATTTTAACAGCTAGTTCCCCTCCAATTGTCCGTGCAACTAATTGCATTCTGATTTGGAGTTTATTGCACATTTTATACATTATAATTTCTGGCTTTTAATTTTGAGGAGGTGGACAGAAA
Source organism: Combretum micranthum (assembly GCA_024138025.1). Classification (NCBI taxonomy): domain Eukaryota; kingdom Viridiplantae; phylum Streptophyta; class Magnoliopsida; order Myrtales; family Combretaceae; genus Combretum; species Combretum micranthum. Next base: position 62,088 of record JAMXBD010002274.1, on the reverse strand, counting down.
TGTATTCTACCATACAGCTCTTTAAGGGCAACCAATAATATTACGACAAATGAAGGGTGCTTGACAATGTTATTTTATCTATCTAGCTATGTATATCTATATATATATATATATATGTATGTATGTATGTTTACTTTTTTTTTTTCTTCTTTTTTTTGGGTCAAATTTTAAATATGTTTGCTTGATGGACACTTTCACAGTAACTGTCTGGAAACAAAGCCATGGCAGATAGTTCAGTCTTTTAATAAAATAAAGAAAATGAAAGCTGTGGCATGCTATTAATTGTAGAGGTCATGATTTGTGCACAAAGAGTGGATCCTAAGTCCAGCCACTTGGAATGAAATTGTTTTGGTGAGCCTGAGAAACTCAACATATTGATCCATATAAGATGGCATTCATTCAACAGGAGTTTTTGTGACAACATACTTTTGTCTTTTAATAGGACCATATCAAAATTTTACATATATATATTAGTGATTTCTTTTGTAAGATTATCTCATGAAGGCATGTGCAGTGCCCTGTTATCCCTCAGAGTTCAAAATCTCCAACAAGGTGTATAATTCTCATGCCACATGTTTGTTATCATGCTCATGAACATGGTAGACATAAATATGGAAATTTGTCTTGAGAGGATGGAAGTGATTTTATATTTCTACAACTATATTCTGTTGGTAGCTGTGCTTGAAGGACAAGTTTTAGAAACAAACATAAGCATAAGGAATTTGAATAATTATTTCTTCTGTCTACAGTGTTTCTGTTTCACTGAAAATTCTAATTGGAATAATGCAATGGTAAAGGCATTTGTTAACACAAAAACATTTGCTGATCAAAACAATTCACCGAAATAGAGAAATGATTTACTATCTATAGAAAACATAACTTTATGTGTTCATTGTAACATTCTATTTGGGTACAAGCTACAATGTTGCCTCATATGAACTTAGACCACAAGCTGATTGACTAAGTAAACAGTCTCAACTGTTGATATTATCAACTATCATATAATAAGTTGTCACTCTTAATTCTTTTGATTCATTATTTGTCTATCTTCAATAATTAATGTTTTCCTGAGATTTGTGCAAGGGTGAATTAACAATTGGTCACTCTTTTTATGATCAATTCCTGCTGTGGTAATGGCAGGCCATTATAGTCCCTGCTCTTAATTTCTTGAAAGATTTCTGTTATTTTCAGCGAAGAAGCTACTTCATGATGTAAAAATTAACAATTGGAAAAGAGACATATGGTTGTTTGACATTAAGGACATGGTTTTTAGTAATTTATCGTTCTGTGTCAGGATGTGGACCTGCTTGCTTTTCAGGATTTTCAAGAGATGTAATATTCCAGTGGTTGCGCTAGGCACGGTAAAGTTAATTTCTCTACATACTTGAAGGTTTAGTCCTATGGGAAAAAAGCGTTGTTAGATGGATAGTATGTAAATTTCGGTGCATCTTCCATTGATTTTTTGATGTGCAGTAAAAAGACTCACATGCAGTCCTATTTTGCAATATGAGGGTTCATAATTCTGTGTGCTAATGCGTCAATGAAAGATGCACTCAAATGGTTGCAACTACCTTCTCCTCTTAATGATGACTTCCTCTGTTTACTCTTACTGTCAGCAGTTTCCTACTGGACTGGCATTGGCTATTGAAAAGAAAAGTCGTCGCATTGAGATCTCGTTGTATTGCCTTGCACGTGCTATTGAGAGCTTCTTTTCATGCATGGATGATATTGGATATATGCCCGAGTCAACGAAACTCAATAGAGCGGATGTAGTGGTCTTTAGCATGTCAACGGCCATAATTATGCATTGTTATGCACAAGAACGGGAAGTATTCAGGTCGAAGTATTTGAATGTACTTGATTGGGTATTTGGGGTACCTCCGCCTCCCTGTGAAACTCCACCCCATAATAGCAATTGATATGAACTTTCATATTGAAAAGGGGCGGTTACTTAATATTATTTGCTTTGTGACCTACTTTTTAACAGTGAACGTGGTCATTGCGCAGCATGGATGTATTAGTTATTGAAACTTGTTTGCCCGGGGGGTAGGGTGGATCGTGGTGCCGGGGAACACAGAATTTTGTACCTGTTAACCTAGTTGCCATTATTTCAAGTTCAGATGATTGAAGATCATTCATATACTATCTGTTTCTATCTTCACCTCCTAATTCTCTTGCGGACCTGTCAGACAATCACCTAATAAGGGATAATTGTTGGCGACATATATCATAATAAGTATATCGCTTGCATATTAATTGACGAGCTTCTACCATATGACGTGTAAACTCCCCATACTACATTTTTCTCTTTAATTATTGACTTTAAATTTAATTCTTGCAGTCGAACCATTCACATATTAACTCGGAATTTTTTTTTTCAATTAATTAATCATACCATCGATAGCACTGCTCATATGCCATGTTTTTTCTGGGGTTTCATGTCTCCGGATAAGTCTGTGACCACTTTATTTAATGTGAAACTGGCCTTTCTAACCTTATATCCCTTCTGTTCGATTACTCATTTAAGTTGTGCTATACATTCCCTGGGAGACTAAGTGCCCAAATTGCCATATTATCCTAGTAGTTTGATTAGGTTTGCAACCTAGTCAAAGGATGTCACTTGATGGATCAAATAATCACACATCAAACATGCCTTTATTAGCTGAGTTTAAGCATTAGTTAGGATATAGTTATCTGACCTCATAAGTAACACACAATTACTATGAAATTGATGAAACGAAACTACTACTAAGCTTTGAGATACATTTGAGTCAAGTTTATATGTGGCTTTAATTAGAAGTTCTATATTAGTATGATTCCAATTATAACTTTACTAATTAGTTATCCTAATTCTCATTTGTTTGTTGGTGTTGTTTGAGTTAAGGTCCATGTGGTCATGAACCCTATTTATGAGGCTAAATTTATTTACGAACGTAGACATTCTCATTTTGGCCCTCAATGATCTAACAACATCACCCTTTTTTTCCCTCCCTCCAAGACAACTTTTTTTAAACTCATTTTCAAACAGTATTTGTTACAAGATTTCATACCATAGGGTATCAAGATAATCAAAACAAATTAATTGACATGAATACTATTCTCAAGATGAAAATTAGGGTTTCAATTGATAGATAGGGTTACATAGGACATTATGCACCAAGAAAGCAAATATCTCAATAACATTCGTAAGTAATTAATATTACACATGAATACTCACTCGTGTTTACACTTACCACAATCAAAGTTGTCACGACTCTAAAAAAGGGGTTACTAGGATTAATCTGAAGTTATCATATTACATGTGTACCTGCAATATGAGAATTGTCTTCCAAGTCAAAGATGACAAGGCTTTACCTAATTATTTGCTTTGCAAGTTTCAATTGTATAAATATATGTTTATAACAAAGGAAATCCGATTTCCTACAATTCACCATAATCGCAGAGAGTCGGTATTCCCTATCAAATAATAAGATTGGATAGTTAAGCTACATAAAACAAAATCTCATACTATTACATAATTATTTTAACTCAAAATCTAAGTTCATTTTGTACAATACAAAAATCTCAAACTTACTTACTAATCATATGGTTTACAAAAAAAATTCATATTTTTATCTTCAAGGAATTCACCAAAGAAGAACTCTCTCCTCACAATCTCGGCCTATTCCTGACATGGGTTGTTCCTGCACCAAAACTGCAGGGGTATGAGCTAAACCATAGCTCAACAAATAACTAGACCAGACAACACATCAAACAAATATCAGTCAAGTATATTTAATAAGCATATGTAATGTAACAATCAACCATACGAGACATGCACAATTTATATGACTAGAATCCAAACAAGTGGAGATTTACACCCTCTCTTGAGGGTTAAAGGAACTAAAACTTGTAATCCACACCCCAGAGAGACTAAGAACTAAGGAATGAGAAGTTCTTTTCAAACTTATTTGTTATTTATATACATATAAGTAACATAATCTCAATTTCATCTTAAAACTCAGAAACTCCACCAAATATTAGCCATTTCATATCAACACCATAGGTGACGTCCTTCAGTACCTGCTTAGTTCCTGTGGAACCAACAAAGAATGGGAACTTTGTGTAGAACTAGAATAATTTCATCTAGAAAAACCAAGCATAGCTAGAGAATCGAAATGCTAACATGTAGTATGGTTACTCAAAAAAATGCATTATATGTAAGCGTTCAATGCATATTTGTTTAATTAAATAGCTAGATAGTATTATGTCTATTTATTAAGATGACCATTCAATTAACAAATACTCATGACCAACAACAAGTGAATTATTATAAGCGATGTATGATCACTTTTATTTTAATGAGTTATCAACCAAAATAACCACCAAACAACAAACAAGCACACAATCTCCATGTATAACCAATTATATTTATATTAGAACATATGCAACTATATTACAAGCACAAACAATGCGATAAGATCAAAGTTTCTCATCTGTTGTCACACCCCCATATGGTACCTTAGGAGTGTCAATGCACCATGTAACAAACTGGAGTCACATGTATTTGTACTTAATCATCTAAGGCTTCTAAAAAGACATATGAGCATGGTACCACTAGAATGCCCCAAGGCGTAGATATTTATAACATGATCGAAAGGTTATTCAGAAGAAGATATACATTGCATACATATAAATCACATACAAGAATAACATTACATACCTCTTACATTAAGTCTTAACTATTACATCAGAACCATACAAACATTATCTTTGGATTGTTCTTTACACAAAAATATATTCTATTTCTTTAATTCAACTTTCAGCTTCCTTGCTAACCCATATCTGTACCACTCCTAGGTATAAACTAACTCTATGGAACATGTAATCAAATGTTTGAAAAAAAAAAAAAAACCTGTAATCAAATAAGTCTATAGGAGTGTGAGCAAACAACGGCCTAGTGAATAACCAAATATAAACACAATTCAACAATGTCAAGCAAGTTTAACTAACAAACATAGGCAATGTAACCATCAACCATATGGAACACACACAGTTTGGATGATTGGAACCCAAACCAAAGGAGATTTACTGTAAACCTTTGAATTTTCCGTAACTCTTAAAAAATAATCCTAGAGTTAAATATTAAAACTAAAATCCCAAAATCAACCCGATTTCAAATCAAAATCTAAACAAAATTGAATACGAAATTTCATAATCTTAAGAAAAAAATGAACCTTTAAAAACAAAATAGAAATTCAACAATCGTCCGACTCAAAATCCGTATGTGGAACAATTTATCCATCTAATCCCTTACACATAAATCAAGACAGTATATGTCACGCCCCAAGGGGTACCCAAAACATGGCAGTTTGCCGTACACAATACTAAGCCTAGGAATGACTACCTTAGTTATGCAAAGGCTTCTATATCACGTACAAGGCATACATCATAACCAAGGGAATGTATCGAAGTAGCGCAATTTATATTGATAACGATTAAGTAACAAGGTAAGGAGAATACTTATCATAAAACATAAACATGATTGATTACAAATTTTAAGGGCATATCCCCGCTATTATCTTCAAGTCAATATAAATACACTTTTTAGAAATCTCCAAAATACTAACATAGCATACATTACATATAAGGAATCTTACAAAGTAACTTCATCCTATATTCCTATTGCCTTCATAAAAGTTTAACATCCATCCATGACTTCCTTAATATCATGATCTTCGATTAAAGCCACAAGTATACTTGTTTCAACAAAATCTATGGGGGTATAAGCTTACAACTAGCTAATGAGGTATTCATTTTCATTCGTACCATGATTTCAAACAAGTTCATTTAAATTTTCACGCATATGCTATGAATGCTATGCAACAATCACATGATTACACAAATATATATCTATCCGGAAACCATATATATAATGGATTTACCCCTTCGTATCAAAGGTTAGGGAATTGCTGATAAAGATCTTCGACCTTCTATTGCTAGTCCCCAGGCCCCCGCCTAAAGTGTTTAGTTGGCTCAGCTCCAAACCTAGAGTCGCATTTCCCGAGCAATGTGGATTCTCTAGGAAGGAATAAGGCCCTTGTCACAGCACAATAACAGCCCATCCAACTCTATGCGTAAGAATAGCAGCCTTCCGAAAAAAATGTGACTCAATGGATGCTGTGCGTAAACATTTTATTTTTCTTAAGTCAAACCTTATTAAGGTTTCTTAAGGTTGATTAAACAATTTAGCAACAATAGCAAGCTACATGTAGGTAAACAAAATACTTAAACAAACAATTTGAAGTTGCGATATTCTTAATTTTCATTCCATCACATAAGCATAGAATAAACATATATACATATCCCTGAATTCCCTTTACATGTCCATTTTTGTCTTTTCTTAGTTTTCTAATGCCTACTACGACAAGCACAATCAAGTAACGAAATTTAGAGGAATAATTCACTCATCCATTTTGCAATCTTCTTATCGTAGTATCCTTAAGAAAGAGACTCTCGTATTCCGCGACACCTAGAGAGAAGAAATACCCCGTGATGTATTTCATAGGGGTTCTACTTAAGCATTCTAATTCTATTTTATTATGTTTGCCAAAAATCACGTAGAATGAAATTCCAACTTAAAATTGCCATAACTTGCTTATATTAACTCAGAATTTCGCATATTATATATCGTTTCTACTAATTGAAATATATCTATCTATTTCTAAGGTTATTTTTGTCACATTCCAAAGGCATCCTAAAAGTAACAGTCCGCCACACTCAATATTAAAGCTTAAGACAACCTTAGTCATTCTCAAAAGCTTTGATATTAAGTGTAAGGCATGCTCTCACAAATTTAGAGGACCATTCTTTGAAATATAAAGCTTAAGAAGATACAATAACGAATTAAGAAAAAGGAATCCATAATATTCATTCATTCATAATAATTGTCTTACAAGTCTTAGGGGCATTCCCCTGCAAAAAATAACTATAATCTATTACAAGAAATTTCTATGAAGTCTACATCCAAACTAATGCTAACTTCATCCAAAAGTTCCTTAACCATAAAAGGGAAAATACCTAGCTGCAAAGTCCATGTGGCCTCAACCACAAATAGTTAAACTGCAAAAGATATCTATAAGGGTATAAGCTAATAGGCTTAGTGAGAATTATTTCCATAAATAAATTCTTGTTCAGTAAAACTCAAACAAGTTATTTAAGCATTCAAGTGAAATGCAATATACACGTAAGCAAGCAAGGCATATAGTTTTTCGGGAACTATATGTTGAATGGATTTACACCCTCCATTTGGGGTTTGATGATAAGTAATCTCAAAACGAGTAGTTTTAGTTAAGTTATGCTTTCGATCATTACCGCCAAGCATATTAAGTCTGCTTGGGTTAAGCCATGCCTTCGGATTATCGCTAAGCATTGGTTTGATTCCATGTCGCCAAGCAATCGCTTTCGATCACAGTCGCAAAGTGTCACTTTCGATCACAGTCGCAAAGTGTCACTTTCGATCACAGTCGCAAAGTGTTGCTTTCGACCATGCTACTATCCTTTTCACCCAAGCATAATAATCCCATGCAATGTGACTCACTTCGTGGTACGTATGGATCAATTTATTTAAGATATCATAACATCATTATTATCATCTTTAAGGTGATCATAGAAATTCATACATATCAAGCTCTATACTAAAACAAACAATTACTTACAATCAATTCCCGCCTCGATATTCTTAGAATTCTTTCAACAATTTTTACATACATAACAATTTGTCTTTCCTTAATTCTAGTGCGACTAAACTACAAGCACAATCAAGTATTGTATTAAGGAAATAAACTCACATTGCCATGGTGATAATTCTTCCAAATGGATGAGTCAAACAAATAATCCACTTAGTCGAAATAATCCTCGGGATACAGGTATTCCTCCTCTGGATTACCTAGTTAAGAAAAATACCCGAAATGAGTATTTCTTGATAACCTTCTTGAAATTTGACAAAACGATGTTATAAGAACGTCAAAGTTCGCATAGAAGATAATTCTAATTTAAAATTGCCATAACTTGGTCATTTTAACTCGGAATTACGCATATAATATACCGATTTTTACCTACTCAAAAAGATCTATCCATTTCTAAAACTATTTTATCAAACTAGGTCATTTAGGCTCCAAAACAGTGGTGATCAGATTCACCACGAATTTTCTCATCCCAAAAGCATTTGTTTCAAACGTTAAATCATCCAAAAATTACTTTGATAAATACTTAGTTATCTATATAGTTAAGAAATTCATTTTTATCGATATATAACTGTCACGCCCCGAGGGTACCCTAGTAGTAGTAAACAAGTTACACTTGAATACTATCATTAGATAACCTTCAGAGAATGACAGGTTTTTAAAACAACATGATCTTTTTAGTTGCTTGATAAGAAATAACAAATATATGAAAGAAATAACTTAGTGAATAAACATTACAAAACTATTACAGACCATATGTAAACCCCTAAATTTCCGGAATCGATTTAGCACAAAACCCTAACCGGAAGTCAAACGAAACCCTAAAGGTCAACAAAACCCTAGTTTACCGTATCCATCTAAATCCGGCATTGCCGTTTTCTTTGGCCTGGAAAAACGAAGTTGGGATAATTAGCTCGAATAGTCCGTAATAACCATAGGTTTTATAAAAGTTTCAGTTTCGCGAAATTCGGGTGTCCTTCGAACCCGATCGGACGCAGTTCTCGAAAAACGTGTCCGGAAGCCCGGAATAGTAAAAATATTCCGAATATACCGTTAGACTCGTAAAAACATAAGTTTTCCAAAAATATCAATTTCATAATTTTTCGGTAAGTAAAAATAACAGATATAGCTATTATACGCGTATTTTCTTACTACCGGTACTTTAATTGTCATATCTACTTTACATTACACTATTCATTACTATTCTACACTATTCTTTTATCTCTACTTTTTCTTACACCTACTCTTACATTCTACATAACCTATAATATTAACTTTTTACCTTTCCCATAACTTTATATCACATCCATCTTACTTATTACATCTTTTATTTAACAAAATACAAAAAATAAAATCACTCCCTCTCTCCTCTCAAAAGTGGCCGGCACCCCCCTCTCTCTCTTCCCTCTCCATTTGTTCAATTTTGCATTTATTTTAATCACACAAAAATCACTCCCCATTTTCCTATAAATACCCCCCTCTCTTTCATTTTTTCACACATTCACTACCCACAAATTCTTACCAAAACTCTCTCAATTTTTCCTCTCAAAGCTCTCTCAAATTTCTATCTCAAAACTCTCTCAAAATAGTTCCACAACAACTTCCACCAACAACAAAAACCCATAACCACATAATCATATCAAAGTCTTCTTTAGGTAACTCATTTGAAATTCTTTCTTCTTCTTCATGTCATGTAACTTTACATGACCATAGTGTGAGTTTCCAAATACTACAAGTTGTGGAAACTACATTATGTTCATGTATTGTTCTTGTTCATGCCAATCCATTTATGTTTATGTTGATTTATTATTGTTTATATATTTATACATATTCTTTAGAGCATATAAGCTCACTTGCAATTTATTTATTTCATGCAAAGCAATTTATTTACTTTTCCATTGCAATTTATTTATTTATTCCAAGTTGTTATTAAGACTAGTCTCTAGTCTTAGACTTGTCCTCATCAAGTCAAAACAAGCTTTTCTTCTTCCATTTTATTTTTTATGGGACTAGTTTTTTCTTAGTCCCGGGAGCCTTGAAAAAGCTAAGACTCTAATACTTGACTTTATTATTTATGCTTTATGTTATTTTGGTTATTATTATTCTCATAATCTTGTTCATTTAGAATGTTGTCCAAAAGTTTTATTTTCTAAAGATAATCAAATAAAAGAAGGCTTTTTGTCACTTAGGAATAAGTTCATGTGAAAAAAAAAATAAGATAACGAAAATAAACTCATTCATTTCCAAGAATTCACTAGGAATTTAGAAACTATTTTTACTTAAAAAGCTATTTAAATCTTTGTTTTCAAAAGAAAATATCTTTTGACAAAACGGTTCTTTTCATAAAGAAAATAAGATGGAAGACTAAGGAAATTTTTTTTAAAGACCTTTGCAAACAAATGGCAAAGAAAATTTGTAGTTTGAAAATAATAAAGTTATTTCTTTTCAAATTGCAAGAGGAAATTAATAAAATTATAGAAATTAGTTTTTTTCTACAAAAAGTCCTTAATTGTTTCACATTGTTTTTATGAAGAAAACAAATTTGTCATGCATGGATAGTTATTTTTGAAAAACATGAGACATGAGAAAGAGGATGAGAAATATCAAGTGAGAATTTTTGCAAAACAAGTAAAACAAAGGAATTTACACAAAAAAAATGAAGAATAGCATGTTTCTTAGAAAACTTCAAATATAATATTAATGTAACTTAGAAGTAGAAAATCTTATCTTCAAAAGTCACTTAGAGAAAGATAAATAAAACCAACATAAAACGTTTTTAGAAAACAAAGAAAGCAAGGTATCCATTTCGAAGAAATTCACAAAAACAATTTCCGAAAAGCTTCAAACCGACATTGTTTTACCTAAGAAAAATAATTTGGACAACAAGATACTTGAGCATACTTAATTATGAGTTATATAGTTATAAAGAGAGGATTTTCCAACTATATAGATAACTAAGTATTTATCAAACAAATTTTGATTTCTTGAACCAAAGTTGTTTTCATTTGAAAATCCGTGGTGAATTTTGTCGCTACTTTTTCGGAACCTATATGACTTTTTTTGTGGGAAATAATTTTATAAATGGGTAGATCTTTTCGAGTAGATAGAAATCGGTATATTATACGCGCGATTCCGAGTTAAAATGACCAAGTTATGGCCATTTTAAGTTGGAACATTCTTCTATACGAACTTTAACGTTTTTTGACATTATTTTGTCAAAAATTCAAGAAAATCTTCAAGAAAAACTCATTATGGGTATTTTCTTTGGTTAGGTGACCCCGAGGAAGGATTTCTTCACCCTGAGAACTATTACGATTAAGTAGAGTGTGTGAACGACTCATCCGCTTAGAAGAATAGACGACAATGGCATCGTGAGTTTATTTCCATTAAATGCTACACTTGTTGTGCTTGTAATTAGTTGCACTAGAGTTAGGAAAAGATAAACCGATATGCATGTAAAATAATTCCTTGAAAGAATTCTAAGAATATCGAAGCCCGAATTGTTCTAAGTGATTGTTTTAGTATAATATTGATTTGTGTGAAATTCCTTGATCACCATAAAGTTGAAAATAATTATGTTATGACTTTATAAATTAATGAACTCATGCATACCACGAAGTGAGTCACATTACATGGTTGGGTTATTATCCTTGGGTGAGAAGGATAGTAGGCTCATGTCGAAAGCAACACTTGGCAGAAGATCCGAAAGCGATTGCTTGGCGGCTTAATGGAATATGCTTGGCGGTTGATCTGAAAGCAAGGTCAAATCAAGTAGGTTCGGAATACTTGGCGATGAGTGCTCACAACTATAAAAGTTTTTATTGAATGCTTGGCGATGTGTGCTCGCAAGCTTAAATTTTCTATTATTAAAACTACTTGTTTTGAGTATCACCAAACCCCGAATGGAGGGCGTAAATCCATTCAACATATAGTTCCCGGAAAGCTATATGATTGTTTACCCACGTGATTGATGCATTACATATGTATGATTAACCAACTTGTTTGAATCTTGTTACAAGAAGTTATTTATGGAAATAGTTCTCACTAAGCCTATTAGCTTATACCCCGATAGCTACCTTTTGCAGTTTCCGTACTTATGGCTAAGGCCACGTGGACCATGTGGGCAGGTAATCCCTTTTGAATATTAGAACTCTGGATAAAGTACATCATAGTATAGCATGCAAATATTTATATAATAGCTTAGTAATTTAGGGAATTGTTCTTATATGCCAAAGTCTTGGCTATGAACAAATATTCATTGTGGAATCCTCTTTTCTTAATATGTTTTTATATATATTTTTAAGCTTCATTATTCCATATGGTCCTCTAAAATTGTGAAAGTAAGCCTTACACTTAATATAAAAGCTTTTGGAACTGACTAAGGTTGTCATACTTAAGCTTTAATATTGAGTGTGGCGGACTGTCACGTTTAGGGTACCCGTTGGGAGTGACACCATATAGTTCTTTTGAAGTACACAACTAAATAATCTATTCTATTAGTACATAATCATTAACCAAACTATAACTGTAGACCTTCAGCTTCTAAGCCCTTACCGGAACCATACTCCTGGAGGTAACTAACCAGGGTCGTAAAGTAAACCTGAAAAGACTGTAGGAGTATGAGCGAAACCACAGCTCAGTGAATAACCAGACATATCACACATCACACAAGTTATTAGCCAATCATATGCAATGTAAGCACTCAACCATATGCACAGATACAAGTTTGGATGATCTAGAATCCAAACAGGAAAAAGATTTATGCCCTCTTTTTAATGGGTTGAAGAACCAGTACTCAATGACCTACCTGCCTAGGAGAGACTAAGTACACAGGAGAATCAACGATTTCTCGTTTTAAGGTTATCACTTTGAATATAGTTGATTGAACAGACCATCTCCTACAATCCCCTTAGAAACTCCCTAAGTATTAATCATTTCAAAGCGATTCTACGGGCGACGTTCTTTGGTGCCTTTTAGTTCCTCATAGGACCGCAGACCAAAGAGAACCTTGGAAGAATTAACACATTAGATCAACCAAGCGAAAACAGAGATCCGAAATATTAATACGTGGCAGGCTGTCACACCACTTTATATGCAATAATGTAATTCGTGCAATGCATGATCAAATTATTTTGTTAAGTCATTAATTCTTAATCAATTTCACGATGACCATACATTACACACAATCATCCTTATACTACTTCACCACATCAATCATTGCATTATCACTTTTGTAAGGATATTTTAACAATCATATACTCATATCATATCATACTTTTAGCAAACATTCATTTGATTATGTTTGCATTACATATTTAACTATTTACAATCACAACCAGTACAATATGACTGAATTACTCACCTGTTCATACCGACTCAGTCGTAGTAATCAGCTGGTAGATCTTCTAGTGAGTCAAGGTCACCTATTTAGAACAAAGTATTCATCAATACAAATTAATTAAATTCCTATATGTGATTCGTGTCCTAGACTCAATATTTTGATAATCATTATTACTTAGTGTTGTCGTGTTTCTCCTATTTTATCTCGCATAATTATTTTGTTAATTTTAGGAGCCACATTACTCAAGAAATTAGTTTATTTCAATTTCCATTCTTACCTATTTCATCTATCTAGAACAAATATTTGACTAATACTAACTTTGATTAACATTAAATATTTGTCTTAAATTCTAGGTTTTTATAAGTTTATTAGATATTAATCTAATTATTCTAATCATTTGTAATAAATCTTATATTGTTGTACATATATATATATATATATATAACACTAAGTAGGCTTAAGATATATATATATATATATATTTTCTGTTTATTTTCGAAAATATGCTTTCGGTAAAGAAATTTGGGCGTACGCTGGCTCAAAGCTGCCGGACTTCATTCCCAAGTGCCGGTGTAAAATTGGTTTTGTAAATTATTTCATATCGAGTGCACCGGCATTAAAAGCTGTCGGCTTTCAACTTACGCCAGTACTACGCCGTCGGCGTATATCTCCAGGAAGCCGGCTTTCATTCAACTTTTACGTGAAAAATTATTTTACGTAGCCTTTGATCAATGTAAGTAGCCTCTACGCCGCCAGCCTATCTTTGTAAGCCACCGGCGTTGAGCGGTTACATTGCCAGCTTTAAGGCAGCGTTGGTACTGTTCATCATCTTCCTCCTCAGTTCAATTCATGTTCTTTGAATTTTACACGTTAAAAACATACTCAAACTATTTATAAGTGTTTATATATCATATATGAAGACATAAAACACGTTTGAACACGTTTAAAAACATATATATATATAGATCTCGATTCTTACCAAAATATAGTTAGGGTTTTGGAGTATTACCTCGTTGGAGCTCGTTTGATGTAATTCGAAGCTTGTGATTATGTTTATTACGTTCCTAAGATTATTAGAAGTCAGTTACAAAGCTTAGATTTGAAAGAAAATCACTCGAGTTACCTTAACTTACCTTTGAGCTCAAATTCAAGGGTTTTCGGGTTATTTTCTTTTTGACTCGTATTTGATTGGTTTGATCCGTTGGTTTTCTGTTTTCAACTCGTTCCAGTGGCTATGAGGAGTAATTTCGTTCTGGAGAGTGTGGGAATTGATGAGTTTTTGGTTTGTTCTCCATTATGAGCATTGATTACTCATATATATAGAAGAAGAAAGAAGAGGACTTGCGGCTGCTTCTCCTTTGATTTTCTTCCGATTTGATCTCATTTAGCTGTTATTATCACTCCATTTAATGCAATATTGAGTTGTCAATTGGTGATTGGTCCTTGGGTTGCTTTGTTTGACAAATTTAGGTGAATTATTGCGGAATTTCGGCTCCTCTTCCTCTCCGAAATTCTCCCACCGAAATCAGCCGTAATATATATGAATATATATTAGTTTATTAATTTAGTTTAATTTTAGGATCATTTAACAAGTTATACAGGTACAAATTAGCTAATATTTGGGAGTTTTTGTATAAAAACATGTTTATAGAGGTATATAAAACACTTAGATTATCAAATAATACAACTTTTAGTTTTATATATACGTAGTTAATTACTCGTATAATTTTATCTCTCGCGATTAGGATTTCTTAAGCTCGTTAGGTCAATTTTTGTTTCAGGCTCCGATAGCTTAAGAAACTTGGTTAGAATAATAGTGTGATCCGATTATTTGTTTGAGGTTTAGATTTTGAGTTATTCGACAGTTTGTATTTTCGTTGTGTATTTAAAATCTTATTAGTTTATCTTTGGGTCATCGTTTTCTATTTATAAGCGTAAATACTTATTTATTTAGTATCACTTTTGATACGGAAGTTAAACTATATATGTATCTTTAGTTTTGATACATAACGTGAAATCCTATTAGTAACTTTTAATTTTAACTAGGAATCTTGAATTTAGGGTTCAAGTCTAAATATAAACTCATCACTACTCGTTATTCTAATCTAAAATCATTATCGGGATCAAAAACAATCATGTAATCTCTATATTCATATTTTCTATTTAAATCTAGTGGTACATCAGGTTTTCGGGTTTAAATTTTAAATCATATCTTGAATTATTTATTCAAGATGCGAAATCTCGTTTTTGGTATTAACTAGGGTTAAAGAATTTCTTTATTCGGTTCCTAAATCCTTTATCTATCCAAACTCTAAATATTAATCTATTATAGACTTCGATTAGAATCTAAATCTACTATCTAGCTCATATAATCTCTTGTAAGGTCATGTACTAATGTGAAAAATTCCCGAGGTTTACAATAACTCATATTTCATCCATGCTCAAGTGTTTGTTGTCCAAACCAAAATTCTTTAGTAAAACAATATTAGTTAGAAGTTTAGAAAAACATAAGAAATCAATTTTGTAAATCTTTTAAAATGAATATTTTGATTCTTTTGTTTTCAAAGAATTATTTTATGTTTATCTTACTATATTTTTTTCCTTAAAAACTTTTTTAATACTAATAAATTTCTCTATTTTCCTTTAAGGATTTTTCAATATCGGCGTCACTTTTCCTATTAGTTTTTCTATACAACTTTTCTTTGATCATTAATCGAAAAATCATGGTTTGGAAACTCTCATTCCCTTTTTATGGGGTTTCCTTTTATTATGTTTTTATGGAAAACATTTTAGTATTAAAAGTCATCTTCTTTTGGAAAACAATGTAATATAGAAATGATTAAAAAGCTTTTCAAAACAAAGGTAGCTTTAAAATTATAGTGAGTTCTTCCTAAAGTTTTGAAAAGAATAGATTTACTTTTGTTAAATCATAAATTCTAAATTTCATATAGAACCTGTCACGCCCCAACGGGTACCCTAAACGTGATAGCCCGCCGTACTCAATATTAAAGCTCAAGAATGACTACCTCAGTCACTCGAAAGCTTCAATATCGGTACAAGGCGTACGTTCACAATAAAGGGAGACTGTTGAAGTAATGCATTTTAAGATATTGGCAGCGAAACATACAAAATAACACTTAATATATATTTCATTGAAATAAAAGTCTTACAGCTTCTAAGGGGCATTCCCCCGATAATTTCATGATAACATGGTTCTAAATATAACATAACTAAAGCTAGAAGATTTTAGAAGAAATCTACTTTATAACTTCAAAATAGAATTCCTCCAAAAGCTTCTCAAAATAAAGATTCTACCCGGGTGGATCAAGGTGGTCTCGGGTGCAAAAGATAGTCCTGCAATATCAAAAGTGTATAGGAGTATAAGCATGACTAGCTTAATGAGATATTCCTTACGCAATAGTACTCATAACAAGCAATCAACCAAGTTTATTAAACAAGCATATGAATGCAATAATCATATGATCAAACAGTACATATGACTATCCGGTTTCGTATGTGTGATGGATTTACCCCTCCATCGGTGGTTAGGGAATGCTTTGAATTGGGTCTCGAACGACCTTCTTAAAGTTTGCGCGCGTCTTGGGGTTCCAACGAATTGTACTACTAATCCCCGGGCTTTCCTTACCTAAAGCGATCGATCCGGCTCGACTACACCTTGAGGCCGTATTCCCCAAACGTCCTAACCCTCAAGATGTAGCTAGGCAGCTTACCTTTCCGGTCCCACGCTGAGGAGTAGTAGCAAAAACTTCGAAATGATATTCTAAGTGATATGCATGAGCAATTTATTATATGGGGATTTCAATATAACATTAAATCATTTTAAAGCGATCAAACAATATTTGCACACATAACCATTCATACATAGAAACATTTATATCAATCATAATTTGGATTTCGATATACTTATTGTTCATTGATTGTACATAACAATTCACATTCATAGTTCCCATAATATCCCACATGCATACCAATTTTATCCTTTCCTAGCATCTAGTGTTCTATTCTACAATCACATGCGCGAATATGTAAACGTCAAGGAAACTCACTCGTCCATAGCTTTCTTCTAGGGGTCGAAGTAATCCTCTGGGAAGGGAAGATCTTCGTCCTCAACACCTATACCAAAAGAAATACCCGCCATGAGTATTTCATCCAAGATCTATTCAAATTCTATAATTCTATCTTGTTGGATTCGTCAAAAATCGTATGAAATGGAAATTCCAACTTAAAATGGCCATAACTTGCTCATTTTAACTCGGAATTTCGCATATTATATACCGATTTCTACCTACTTGAAAAGATCTATCTATTTCTAAGGTTGTTTTTATCAAAAGAAGTTATTTAGGTCTCGGAATAGTAGCGTACAGATTTGATACGAATTTCAAAAATAGAGTTTTCAAACTTTTCTTTTTTCAAGAGCTTTTGTACAAAAATATAGGTATATTGTATGGTTGATAAATCCTTTGAATACACACACGTATATATACATACTGTCACGCCCCGAGGGTACCCTGGTAGTAGTAAACAAGTTACACTTGAATACTATCACTAGATTACCTTTAGAGAATGACAGGTTTTCAAAACAACAGGATCTTTTAAGTTGCTTGATAAGAAATAACAAATATATGAAAGAAATAACTTAGTGAATAAACATTACAAAACTATTACAAACCATATAGTTCCTTTGTAGTACACAAATGAATAATCTAATCTAATAGTACATAACCATCAAACTAAAATGTATCTGTAGACTTCTAGCTTCAAAGCTCTTATCGGAACCATATTCCTGGATGTAACTAACCAGGGTCGTAAAGTGAACCTGAAAAGACTGTAGGAGTATGAGCGAAACCACAGCTCAGTGAATAATCAGACATACCATACATCACACAAGTCCTTAACAAATCATATGCAATGCAAGCACTCAACCATATGCACAGATACAAGTTTGGATGATCTAGAATCCAAACAGGAAAAAGATTTACGCCCTCTTTTTAATGGGTTGAAGAACCAAAACTTAATGACCCACCTGCCCAGGAGAGACTAAGTACACAAGAGAATCAACGATTTCTTGTTTTAATGTTATCACTTTGAATATAGTTGATTGAACAAACCATCTCCTGCAATCCACTTAGAAACTCCCTAAGTATTAATTATTTCAAAGCGATTCTACGGGCGACGTTCTTCAGTGCCTTTTAGTTCCTCATAGGACCGCCAGACCAAAGAGAACCTTGGAAGAACTAACACATTAGAACAACCAAGCGAAAACAGAGATCCGAAATATTAATACGTAGTAGGCTATCACAACTATATATGCAATAATGCAATTTGTGCTATGCATGTTCATATTATTTAGTTAAGTCAATAAGTCTTAATCAATTTCAAAGTGACCATACATTACACACAATCACCATTATACTACTGCACAACATCAATCATTGCATTATCACTTTTATAAAGGTATTTTAACAATCATACACTCAAATCAAATCATACTTTCAGCAAACATTCATTTGATTATCTTGCATTATATATTTGACTATTTACAATCATAACCAGTACAATATGACTGAATTACTCACCTGCTCATACTGCCTCAATCATAGTAATCCACTAGTAGATCCTCTAGTGAGTCAAAGTCACCTATTTAAGACAAAGTATTCATTAATACAATCTAGCTAAATTCCTATATGTGATTCGTGTCCTAGACTCAATATTTTGGTAATTATTATTACTTAGTGTTGTCGTGTTTCTCCTATTTTATCTCGCATAATTGTTTTGTTATTTTTAGAAGTCACATTACTCAAGAAATTAGCTTATTTCAATTTCCATTCTTGCCTATTTTATCTGTTTAGATTTAATATTTAACTAATACTAACCTTGATTAACATTAATTATTCGTCTTAAGTTCTAGGGTTTTAAGAATTATCTGGTATTAATCAATATATTCTAAATATTTGTTTTTACTTGTTTATGTAATAAATGCTATATTGTTATACATATATATACTAAGTAGACTTAGGTTATATATATATATATATATATATATAAGTTTTGGTTATTTATGAAACATGCTTTCGTTAAGAAAATTTGGGCGTACGTCGGCTCAAAGCTGCTGGCCTTCATTCTCAAGTGTCGGTGTAAGATGGTTTTTGAAGAAATTTTCATATCGAGTGCACCGGTGTTGAAAGCTGTCGGCTTTCAACGTACGCCGGCCCTACGCCGTCGGCGTAGATCTCCAGGAAGCCGGCTTACGTTAAATTTTTACTTGAAAAATTATTTTACGTGGCCTCTGATCAGTGTAAGCCGCCTATACGCCGTCGGCCTATCCATCTAAGCCGCCGGCGTTGAACGTTTACACTGCTGGCCTTGAGGCAGTGTTGTGCTGTTCATCATCTTCCTCCTCGGTTCGATTCTTTTTCTTTGATTTTTACACGTTTAAAACATTCTCAAACTACTTATAAATGTTTATATAACATATATAAAGACATAAAACATGTTTGAACACATTTAAAAACATAAATACATAGTTCTCGATTCTTAGAACATAAAGCTAAGGTTTTGAATTATTACCTCGATGGAGCTTGTTTGATGTAATCCGAAGCTCGTGTTTGTGTTTATTATGTTCCTAAGATAATTATAAGTTAGTTACAATCCTTAGCTTTGAACGAAAATCCTTTGAATCGTATCAACTTACCTTTGAGCTCGTTTTTAAGGGTTTTCGGTTTTGTTTCTCTTTTGATTCGAACTCCAGTATTTTGCTTAGTTTGATTTCTGTTTCTGGCTCGTTTTAGTTGATGTTTGAGTGTAGTTTCGTGCTGTGGAACTTGGGAATGAATGAGTTTTGTTTGTTCCTCATTAAGATCCTTTAATACAATATATATAGAAGAAGAAAAAGGAAGAAGTTACGGCTGCTTCTCCTCCTATTTTTCCTCCAAATTTGATGTCCCTTGGCTGTTGTTTTCATTTCATTAAATGCTGGGGTAAGTTGTCCTCACTTGATAGGTTGTTGGGATTGAATTTGTTTACTTAGAATTGCATTATTGAGCCATATTTCGGCTCCTCTTTCTTCCCACACAATTTCCACCGAACCCCAGCCGAAAATACATATATATATACATATAGTTTATTATTTTAATTTAGTTTTGAGTTAATTAAACGAGTTATACGGGTATAAATCAGCTAATATTTGGAAGTTTTTGTACAAAAATATGTGTATAAAGTTATACAAAACACTTAGATTTTCAAATAATACAAATTTAGGTTATATATATACGTAGTTATTTATTCGTATAATTTTATCTCCCGTGATTTGGATTTCTTAAGCTCGTTAGGTTAATTTTTGTCTCCGATAGCTTAAAAAAGCTCGGTTTAGAACAATAGCGTGATCCGATTATTTGTTTGGAGTTTAGATTTTGAGTTATTTGATAGTTTGTATTTTCGTTGTGTATTTAAAATCTTAACGGTTCATTTTTGGATCATCATTTTCTGTTTATAAGCGTAAATAGTCGTTTATGTAATATTGGACTTAATACAGAAACTAAACTATATTTATATCTTTAGTTTTGATACTGAACATGAATTCTTATTAGTAGCTTTTAAATTTTAACTAGGAATCTTGAATTTAGAGTTTAAGTCTAAATATAAACTCATCACTACTCGTTATTCTAATCTCGAATCATTATCGGAATAAAAAACAATCATGTAATCCCTATATTCATATTTTCTATTTAAATCTATTTGTATATTAGGTTTCGGGTTTAAATTTTAGATCATATCTTGAATTAGTTATTCAAGATACAAATCTCGTTTTTGGTATTAACTAGGGTTAAAGAATTTCTTTATTCGGTTCCTAAATTCTCCATCTATCCAAAATCTAAATATTAATCTATTATTAGACTTCGATTAGAATCTAAATCTATCATCTACTTTATACACTCTATTGTAAGGTCGGGTACTAATGTGGAAAATTCCCGGGGTTTACATATACTCAAACCATATGCACGAATTTAGTAGTGTTGTCTCAACAATGATTTTGTAAAACAATGTGTCTTAAAAGTGAGATAAGCTTAAGACTTGAAAAGAAATTAGTTTTTGTTTTTGTTTTTGAAAAAGTTCCTAAATTATCACGAGTGAGTATTTCCTTCTTTAACTCCATTTAGTTATTGAGAATAATTAAATTTTTTCAAAAAGAAATCTTAATCTTTTAGGATTCTCATAACTTTATTTCTAGTGGTTTAGAAAACATAGTTTTTCTAAATATTTTATGGTTATATGTTCTATAGTCCTTCTAAAGTTTTGATCCTCTTTAAAAAGATAATATTAATAATCTCATAAGTTATTTATTATTTTCATTTCCTAAGTAAAGCTTATCTTTAAAAAGATTATTTTTGATAATTTTGAAAAACTTGTTTAAACTTTAATATTCTAGAGTGTTGGTAGAAAACTTCGACAATTAAATTTAAGAAATCCTTTGTTTAAACAAGGAATTAAGTTTAAGGAAACTTTCTTATTTTATTGGTTTGAAAAGAGAGCTTGAGATAACTTTACTTTATGTATTTCTTGGTAAAACCACATATTATTACCAAAACTTGAGCTAACTTATCTATCTTTAGAAAAATATTTGTTTAATATAAAGCTTCAAGTCTTTTTAGGAAAAGAATTTCTTATGTGACAAAAATTTATTTTTAAAGAGAGTTCATTTTTATTACTTAAGGAAATTCATTTTCATTAAGGTTGAGACAATAACAAGATATTCATGTATGAATGAGAATATATAACTATGAGAAATATAAAAACAACATAAATAAAATAAGAGCATAAAAATAAAGTCAAGTGTTGGGAACCTTAGCTTCATCAAGGTATCCTAGGACTAAGAACAGACTAGTCCTCAAAAGAAAATAAAAATAAAATTGTTTTGACTTGATATGGACAAGTCTAAGACTAGAGAGACTAGTCTTAAGAACAACTTGAAATTAAATAGATTGCAGTGGAGTAAATAAATTGCATGGAAGATAAATAAATTGCAAGATATTGAGCTTATATGCTCTAAATATTATATATAGCTATATAGATATTTAGATGGTTATGAAGATAAAGGAACATAAAGAAACATAAAGGAATTGATATTATGAACAAAAACAAAGTATGAACCTATTGTTGCTTTCTTAACCTTCATGGTTTTGGAAAACACACATTAAGTTCATACTAAGTAGATGAACATAGGAATTTCTTGAAGAATTTTTACTTAAAGGAGATGAACTAAAGAGAGCTTCTTGGAAGAACTTTCTTGGAGAGTTTTGGAGAGAAATTTGAGTATAGTAACTTTAGTAAAGAAGTGGTGTGAAAGAAGTGAAGGCATAAGGGGGTATTTATAGATTTTTGGAGTGGAAATTAGATATAATAAAATAAATTGAAAAAGAAAACAAAATGGGATGCATTGGAGAGGGGGAGGCGCCGATTTTGCATAGAATAGGGGGAAGAATTGATTTGTTTTGTATTAAAAGAATAATGTGTAAGGTGTGATGTGATTAAAGTTGTATGGGGAAGGTAAATTGTAAGGTATAGGTATGGTAGAGTGTAAGAATAGAGTGTAAGAAAAAGTAGAGATAGGTGAATAGTAATGAATAGTAGAAAAGTACTATGAATAGTAGACTAGACAATTAAAATACCGGTAGTAAAGAAAATATACGTAAAAGGCCTATATCTGTTCTTTTTAGTTACCGAAAAATTCTAAAACTGATATTTTTGAAAACCTTATATTTTTACGAATCTATTGGTGTTGTCAGAATAGTTTTGCTATTTGGTGCTCCGGGGCACGGTTTTTGAAAACTGATCTCGATCGGATCTGAAGGACACTAGAAAAATTCGAATTTGATATTTTTAGGCTTTCCTATATTATTACGAACCATATTCCACAATTATTTCAATTTCGTTTTCTAGGGTTTGAGAACACGGGATTGCTGGATCTAGATTCACTAGACTAATCATATAACTAGGTTAAATTTAGGGTTTCGTTTCAACTTCCGGTCCGTAGGGTTTGCTAATATTATCGAAAAATCTAGGGGCTTATAACCTACCCTCCTTAAAGAAAGTTTTGTCCTCAAAACTTGACTATCGTACCTTATTCCTAAAAAATTTGGATATTTGCGTCAGATTTCGTCCTCGGCTTCCCAAGTTGCCTCCTCATGAGCATGATTCCTCCAAAGGACTTTGACTTATTTGATCTCCTTGTTCCGAAGCTTTTGGACCTTTAGATCCAGAATCTGTACCGGGTGCTCCTCATAAGTGAGGTTCTCCTTTAGCAATACTGGCTCCAACTCTACTATTCGTTCTGGATCTGCTACATGCTTGCGCAAGACCGATACATGAAACACGTTGTGTACCCCTGACAGGTTTAGCGGCAAGGCTAGGTGATAGGCTAAATCCCCCACTCGTTCAAGCACTTCAAAAGGTCTAATGTACCGTGGGCTCAACTTTCCTTGTGAGCATACCCGATGTATACTCTTGATTGGATTTATCTTTAAGTACACATGGTCTCCCACTTGAAATTCGAGAACTTGCCTTTTTTGATCTGCCCAGCTTTTCTATCTATCTTGGGCCTTTTTCATTCGCTGCCGGATTATCCTTACTTTGTCTGCTGCATCTTGTACCAAGTCTGGTCCAATAGCGACCTTTTCCACATCATCCCAAAACAAAGGCGACCTACAGCGTCGTCCGTACAAAGCTTCATATGGCGGCATTTGTATAGCTGTTGTTGTAGGCAAACTCTATGAGCGGCAAATGAGCATCCCAGCTTTCTTTAAATTCCATAACACAGGCTCGTAGCATATCTTCCAAGGTTTGGATTGTCCGTTCTGATTGTCCATCAGTTTGGGGGTGATAAGCCGTGCTAAAATGCAACTTTGTGTCCATACACCTTTGTAAACTCGTCCACAACTTAGATACGAATCCGAGATCTCTGTCTGACACAATCCCGGCAGGTACTCCATGTAAACATACTATTTCCCTTATGTAAAGCTTGGCTAGCTTGTCCATTGAGTACGTCATGTTGATTGGTATGAAATGAGCCGATTTTGTCAAACGATTTACCACGACCCATATGGCATCATATCCTGCTGATGTCCTTGGTAGTCCACACACGAAATCCATCGAGATTTGATCCCACTTCCATTCGGGTATCGGCAAAGGCTTTAGCAACCCTCCTGGCCTTTGATGTTCCACCTTTACTTGCTGACAAGTCGAGCACTTCATCACATAATCAGCTACATCCCGTTTCATACCATTCCACCAAAAGTGGCTCTTAAGATCTTGATACATCTTAGTACCTCCCGGATGTACTGTGTATCCTGAGTTATGAGCTTCACTCATGATTTCCCTTCTCATATCCTCATCATTCGGCACACATAGCCTTCCCTTCATCCTCACTACATCTTCTTCATCTATGGTGAAGTCAGTATACTTCTCCGCTTGTACTTCCCGTTTGATCTTTTGTATGACTTCATCATATCGTTGAGCCTCTTTAATCCGTTCCACAAGGGTTGGTTCCATTACCAAGCTAGATATTTCCACCTCCACATCTTGTCCAAGGAATTCGATACCCATCCTTTCGAATTCTCTTACCAACTCCTTTTGGTCGGTCAACAAAGTGGCAACTTCCTCATGATTCTTCCGACTTAAGGCGTCCGCGACGGCATTAACTTTCCTGGATAGTAATTGATTCTAAGATCATAGTTTTTATAAGTTCTAACCATCTCCATTGTCTCATATTCAACTCCTTCTGAGTGAATAGATATTTGAGGCTCTTGTGATTCGTATATATTTCGCATCTTTGTCCATACAAGTGGTACCTCCATATCTTGAGTGCGAAAACAACGGCAGCTAGCTCCAAGTCATGTGTCGGATAGTTTTGCTCGTGCGGTCTCAATTGCCGCGAAGCATAAGCAATTACTTTTCCTTCTTGCATTAGCACACTTCCAAGACCATTTCTTGATGCGTCACTATGCACCGTGTAAGGCTTCTCAGGGTTTGGCAAAACGAGTATCGATGTGGATACAAGCTTTTGCTTGAGCTCTTGAAAACTCTTTTCTCTTTTATCGGTTCAGATGAACTTTTCATTCTTTTGAGTAAGTTGTGTTAATGGATTGGCTATAGTCGAGAAATTCTTTACAAATTTTTGATAATAGCCAGCTAAACCAAGAAAGCTTCTTACTTCTGTTACCGTCTTCGGTTGTTTCCACTCCATCACTGCCTTAATCTTTTCAGGATCAACCGATATGCCACTTCCTGAAACAACATGTCCTAAAAAGGATATTTTATCCAGCTAAAAGTCACATTTTGACAATTTGGCATACAACTTATGTTCTCTTAGCGTCCGAAGCGCCATACGGAGGTGCTCTTCATGTTCCTCTTGTGTAGTTGAGTAGTAGATTCGATTCATCAGATCCATGAAAGCAGCAGGTGCATTCGTTAATCCAAAAGACATCACTATGAACTCATAATGTCCATATCGAGTTCGAAAAGCGGTCTTTGGTACATCTTCCGGTTTTACTCTTAACTGATGGTGTCCGAACCTCAAGTCGATGCGTGAAAACACACTTGCTCCTTGCAACTGATCGAAGAGATCATCAATCCGGGGTAATGGATACTTATTCTTTATTGTAACTTTATTCAACTCCCGGTAATCGCTGCATAACCTTATAGACCCATCCTTTTTCTTGACAAACAAGACTAGTGCTCCCCATAGTGATACACTTGGGCGATTAAATCGTTGATCCAGAAGCTCTTGTAATTGCTTCTTGAGTTCCTTTAACTCTACCGGTGCCATGCGGTATGGAGCTTTCGATATTGGCTCGATATTTGGCATCAAGCTAATCTCAAAATCGATCTCCCTCTTCGGTGGCAATCCAGGTAATTCCTCAGGAAAAACGTCAGGAAATTCATTGACTATGGGTATATCCTCCACCTTTGGTCCTTCTTCTAAAGCATTGATTTGTTGGTCCATCTCCTCCTCATTCGTCACCAACTCGAGCGAACTTAATCCTTGCCTCCTTATGACTGCGGATTCTCCTTTAAACTCGATATCCCTCCCATTTGCATCCTTAAAATTCACCTTCTTCTCTCAACAATCTACCGTGGCTTTAACATGGGTCAACCAACTCATTCCAAGGATTACTTCATACTTATTCATCTCCAACACGATCAAATCACTTGTCGTATGGTGTCCTCGGATTTCTAAAGGGCATTCCTTCAACATTTCTTGGGTGGTTACAACGTTACCCGTGGGTGTCTTTATCTTGAAGCTGGTAGAGGTGGTGACTATAGGTAATCCACTCTTCTTAGCAAGGTTGGGGTGATAAACGAATGGGTGGCTCCAGTATCAAACAAGGCATAAGCGGTCTTGTTAGCTACTCGTATACTCCCTGCGTTTAGCACGCACTAGTTACTAACCATACTATACTTATCTAACTTTTCTAAAGCTTTAGGCTAAAGAGGTATAGGGATTCTATTGTTATAGATTGATAGCGTAAAAAGATACTATAAACAAACAAAACGAAACCTTAAGGTTAAGGCTAACCTGCAACGAGTCCATGATCATAGCTTTCATCTCCCTCCAAGGCAGCAAACTCACATCCTTCATCCTCATCATCTGCTTCCTCGCACATCCACTGGCCCTCCAAGTTGTAAACTCTCATTCCATGCATCGAGATGCCAGAGCGGTTCCCATTTCTGTAAGCCCCGGAAAATTTCAGTAAATAATTCCAAGATGAACTTCGAAAATAAACCCTAAAAATCACTCCAAATTAAAACCGAATTTCGACAAGTCCTAAATCAGAATGAATCCAAAAATTTCTTAATCATGAGAAAATGAAAATCCTAAAAAAAATAAATAAATAAAATAAGAACTCAGTGGTCTTCAATTCCAAAATCACTACGTACGACAAATTCCATATGACTCGATTTATAAAATCGGGTAATATAGATCCCAAAAACGAATTATTAAAAAGTAAATAACGATTAACTTTCGAAATGAAACCCAATTCAAAATTTCCGAAAACATTAAAATAATAAATACTTACAAAAAGGAAATATAAAATAAATTTCTCAAATTAAATACGTGGTATAAACATAAAATATCAGTTTCCAAATTGGCAAAGATCTAAACCGGAAAATCACCGGAAACCCTAAGCGGAATACAATAATTAAGTCGGCAATCTAGCGCCCTAACCCTAGAGGCCGAGATGTAGTTTAAATATATAGAATAACTCATAGTAATATAAGTTTGTTTAAAAATATCGATTGGTAAATTTTGACCTAATTCGAACCCGTTCGGATACAGACTTCGAAAAGTGTGTCCCGGGCTCGAGATATAAAAAATATACCAATAGTACCGTTAGACTCGTAATTTCATAAGATTTCCAAATATATCAGTTATGAAATTTTTCGGGTTATAAAAGTTACAGTTATAACCTTTTTATCGTATTTCCATTAATACCGGTAATTGATTAGTCTTTTGCACTATTCACTTTTATTTCATTACATAATTTTATTATTCTTATAAAGCTTTATATTTTTAGATAAATATTTTATATATTATAGAAAATTTTGTTTTTCTAAAATTTAGTTAGTTCGGGCTTTTACGGGATTAGATTCTATTTAAGACTCGATACTAAAAATAAAAAAATTAATTTAATAATTGAAAAATATTTTAAAAATATTTTTATTTTCATAAAATAATTTTTTAGAATTTTTCGGGTTATAAAAATATTATTTATAGCCTATATTCGCGTATTTTGATCATACCGGTAACATATTTGTTAAAATATTAAAATAATTCAAATAATTATTTAATTTTAATTATGAAAAATCTGCTACAAATATTTGGAATAAATTATTTAATTTTAATTTATTTTAATTTATTTTATTAAGAAAGTACTTTTACAACCCGTACCTTCAAGTACACCTTACACATATCACTTCTTTTTCACTTCAATCTTTCTACACATAATCCCACACTTCATGGTAGATTTTTCCTTCTTTATGGCTGCCATTGTCCTTAATTTACTCCTATTTTGACTAAATTAAATAAATTCTACTCCTTCTTAAAGAAGCTACACATACACATTTATTACACAATTTAATTTTAAGTCAAAATTCAACAAAACACTCCCCTCCCTCTCACAAATCACGTGCAGCATACTCTTTTGGCTGCCTGGTTTTATTTTTTTTCTTCTTTTTCATTCATTTATTACACACATTTTCTCTCTCTTCATTTACACATTTCCTCTTTACATTCATTAACTTTTCTCTCTCTTTTCCTCTCTTTTTTTCTTCTTCTTCTTGTTCTTGTTTCTTCAAGAACAAGCTGCCCCTATCTCTTCATTAGCTTCCACCCATATTCTTGAAGATTTCTAAGCAAATCTTCATCTCAAAGCTTCCATAGGTGATATAGGTAAAGTATAATGAAGGTTGCATGCATCAAATGACCTTCCATAAGCTTAAAAGCTTAGGATGATGATGCCAAAATGAAACACTCATTTTCTCTACTTTTATTATCTTGTATTTCAATTATTTTCTTGTTTAAAGTTGATATATTTTGTAGATCTAAATTTTTGTAGCTTTGATTTTGTTCATGCCATAGATCTTGTTATTTAAGTTGTTATATTTGTTATTTCTTATGATTTATGCATAGATCTATCATCCACATATTTATCTTAGTGATTCATGCATTTAAAACTAGTTTAGAAAACTAGATCTAGAGTTTTGAGTTCATAAAATGCATTAGACTTTATTTTATGTTCATGGATGACTTGTAATAGCATGATGATGGTAGGAAAGTTGTAGGAAACTCAAGATCTATTTTATTTTCAACAAAAACAACTTTTGAAAATTCGGATGAAAATGGAACCATATTTAGAAAAGTGGTTTTTCAACTTCAAAATGTGTATTTTTCATTTAAAATGAAAGGCTTAGGATATAGACAACATAAATGAATGATTTTGATAAGTAAAGTTTAGATCTATGTTCATATTATGTGTAGATCTTAGATTTGAACTTGAACAAAAGTAGCGAAATTCGTATTTTGGCAAGACTTATATTTAAAAACCACTTTCCAAGTGTCAAAATGTAATTTTTTCTTAAGAAAATGAAGGCTTAATATATGTATATCATCAAGACTTCTTTTTACAAGAATCAAAAGATTTTCAAAAGTTATTTTCAAAATAAAAATTCTATTTTCGGATTTTGGTTAAGACCTATTTTAAAAACATGTTTTCCAACTCAAAAATGAAGTTTTTATTTAAGAAATGAAAGGCTCTTAAGATAGATATGTAAGGAATGGATTTTCATAAGCTTAGATAGATTTTATCAAAAGATATGACCAAAAATAAATTTTGTAAATTCGGATCCCAACCAAGACCAATTTTTAAAACCCATTTATCAACTCCAAAACTCATGTTTTATGTGAAAAATGAAGTATAGGTAATAGATATCTTTAAGGAATGATTTTTACAAGTTAAAATGAGTTTAGGCATGAGTAATGTGTAAAACAAGTAATGGAATTAAAATGGAAAATTTTGAGTTAGTGATCAAATTGTCAAATTCGTAATTTGAGATGATGCATATGTAATCACTTAGTATTTGAGCTCAAATTGCAAGTTTTATGTGTTAAATGAAGTCCTTAGACAATAGATGTAGTAAAGCTTCAAATTTTAATGCATTAAACAAGTTTTTCCCAAAGGAATCATGCAAAAAGTGGATTTTCTAAAATTCGGATTTTTGAGTAAATCATATTGGAAAACATATTTGCAAAGTGTAAAATGCAAATTTTTGTGTAAGAATGAAGTCCTTAGTAGTTATATATGGTTGAGCCTTAAATTTCTAAGTATCAAATGATTTTTACTTAAAGGAATCACTCAAAAACTAATTTTTGTAAAATTCGGATTTTGGAATCAACCCCACTTGAAAACATGTTTACAAAGTGCAAAATGGAAATTTTTATGTAGAAATGAAAGTCATAAGTAATAGATATAATGAAGACTCAATTTTAACAAAAATAATTATATTTTCTTAAGTAATAAATCCAAAACAAATGGAAATGATCAAAGTTAGAAACTAGATTTTTCATAAGTAGTTGTTATTATGGTCTTGCAAGATAAAAAGTTATAAAATTTCCTTTTAGCAAAAATCATCAAGATCATGCATACATTAAACTCATCTCATGTCATTCATGTTAGGAAATCATTCATATTGCATGTATAGCTAATCTATATAGTAGAAACATTACAAACATTTACAAAACTATTTTTCGGAATCGGAAACCGTTACTGATCAGATCTGATCCCTCTGTTCCGAGACCTAAATGTTTTCAAAACTTGAAAATAATATTAGAAATAGATAGATCTTTCGAAGTAGATAGAAATCGATATATAATTTGCGAGATTCCGAGTTAAAATGACCAAGTTATGGCCGTTTTAAGTTGGAATTTCCGCTTAGGACGAAAATTGCGAATTTGATAGGTTGTATAAGATAGTTTGGATTAGTTAAGTGATGAAATACTTATTAGAGTATTTCTTCCTTTTTAGGTGATCCCGATTCGACGATTCCCTACCACCGGATTACTTGTACTAAGAGACCGGTGATCCAATGGCCGAGTGAGTATTACTTCCGATTTCATTTATTGTATGTGATTGTAATAATAGTTGCACTAGATATTTGGTAAAGATAAAATGGATATGCATGATGGGGACGAATGGGAACTATGTATGCTTGTTGTTGATATGAGAAATGGAATGTAAGAATATCGAAGCCGAGTGATTAACTATTGCTTGTATAGATGAATTAGAATTGATTGTCTGCGATTATTGACTGATCACTTAAAAGAATTGGTATAATTGATTATTCGGAATTGAAGATGAAATTGAACTCATTCATACACGATGGGGATGGAGCATTAGCATTTGTTGGTTTATCGTTGTACCTTAAACGATTTTATAGTTTATAGTTGTCCGTAAGCTGAAACGGTCTTGGTCGTACGCAGGATTCGTTAATCTGCTAACCCGGGATGGAGGGCGCAAGTCCATCCACATATGATTTCCGGCAGGTCATATGTTTGTTGAATTCACAGTTTGATGCATATCACTTGTCTGACTAATCACTTGATTGTATGACGTGTTATAAATGTAATCCTGGAAGTTTTCACTCACTAAGCTAGTGTAGCTTATACCCCAATAGTTGTTTAAATGAACAGGTTATCTCAAGAATGCTAAGTGGGGACTGAGATGGTTGAAGTCGAGAATGACTTCAGGATTCCGGCAAGACATAAGAATGTTTGAAGTTATTAGCTAGGTTTTATTATTTGCCTTGTAATAGTTTATATAATAGAATCTTTTGATGATTGTAATTGAAGTTTAATGAGTTGTATTTTGAAGAATAGTGAATTGAATTTCCTTTACATTGTTACTCAAGTTATATCAACATGAAATGTATCATTCCGATGTGTCCCTCTATGTGTTAGACCCTTGTACATAGTATGGAAGCCTTCGCATGACTGAGGTGTCATTCTTAGGCTTTAATATTGTGTACGGCGGACTGCCACGTTTAGGGTACCTTTCGGGGCGTGACAATTTCCATTACCATTGTTGGTTATGACAAGGGCAGATCCTCCTGAGGTGTTGGACGACTTCACCAAAGCATTTCTCCTCTTTGGGCATTCATTTGCAAAGTGCCCTGGCTACTTGCACACATAACAGACACTGGTGTTCTTCTTGGGACACTCCAAGATTTTGTGATCCGGGCTGCCACAAAAGAAGCACTTGTTCTGCAATTGTGGGCAGGACTTTGGATAATGCTTCCCTCGGCATTTCCAGCATGTGACATCTACTTTGGTCTCCTCCTTCTGATTGCTTCCACTTCCTTTGAAACTTCCAAAGGTCTTAAACCTCTTATTGTTTTTGAACCCAGAACTTGGTCCTTCATATGGCTTCCTTCCAAACACAAATACTTTCTTCTCCGAAGCTTTTGTCTTCATCTTTTGGCTCTTCTATAATTCTAGCCTTTTCCACTAGCCCCTTAAGCTTCTTACATCAAATTCCACCAAGCGAATCTTTAGGTCCTCATCTAACCCATTCAAGAAAACTTGTCTCTTTAACTCCTCGCTGTGCTTATAGGAGTTAGGAGCATACTGTAATAAACGACTGAACTCGGTTTCGTACTGCTTGATGGTTCTCCTCTTCTGAGTAATATTCAAGAACTTAGCACCATACCGAACTCTGAGACTCCCTGGAAAGTAG
This sequence comes from Combretum micranthum, assembly GCA_024138025.1. Lineage (NCBI taxonomy): Eukaryota > Viridiplantae > Streptophyta > Magnoliopsida > Myrtales > Combretaceae > Combretum > Combretum micranthum. Next base: position 29,719 of record JAMXBD010002274.1, on the reverse strand, counting down.
TTCTCCAAGAACTCCTCTCGAAACATATCCCAAGTAACTAAAGCAGGCAATTCTCGCTTCTTCGATTCCCACCATATGCGAGCATTGAACTTCAACATGAATGTCCCAAAACTGACCCTTAGGTGGTGGGGTACCTCATAACCATCAAACGATCTCTCGATCTAGGCTAACCAGTCTTCAGCTTCAGCTGGCTTTTCGAAGGTTCCATCAAAGTAGGTGTTACTTTTGATGAAATTAGCGAGCAAGTTTTGGTGTGATCTCTGCGGTGGCGATGGTGGAAATGGCGCGGCATGCGACTGTTCGCCGGGTGCTTCTACCGTAGCTTCCGGAGCATTATGAGGTAGAGCAGGAGCGGGGTTATTTTGATTTTGTTGCTGAATCAAAATAGCCAATAACTGGTTCATCTGTCCAATGGCGGCTGCAAAGTCATTTTGTTGGTTTGGGACAGGAGCAGGGTTATTCTCCGGTTGGTTTTGCGGGGCTACTCTTCGTTTAGCTGGTACGTTGTTGGAATCTCGTTGTTCTCTATTCCTATGTCTTCTTGGACGGCTGTTTAATCGTTTAGATTTTAGTCTCTATTTTACGCTCTATACTTACGTTTACGGAAATCACGGAAATCTCAAATGTAAAGACCAAAAATTTTAATCAAAGTACAATTCTTAAGGAAATAAATTTGCAAAATAGGAATTAATAAGAATTTAAATACAATTCAAAGAAATCACAAGGTAAGAAATCAAAATCATGCATCTTAACCTCAATAAGAAATAATATAAATACCATAAAAATAAAACAAAAGAATCTTATTATCAAGAAATCATTAGGTCACTTTTATTTATTAAACTCTTAACTAACTCTTTTAATTAGTTGCGATTTAATACTAAGGCGTTACATCTTGCGACGCTTTCTTCTCATCGTGGCTCCTTACTTCTCTTCTTGATCCTTCCGTTGAAATTTGGGGGAGTCCAGGGATGGTTCCTCCTTCTCCTTGCCTTCAATCCGTTGATGACGTCTACGAGACTTGTCTCCGACGTTACCTAAGGTTGGTTGTATAGTCTTTTACGTAAAAAAAATTTTCTTTTAGTTCCATTATCAAAAAGCAAGCTCACTCTATTTTCTTACTGACTGTAACTTACGAGGGTTGTGTTCCTTAAGGCTTAAAACGGTTTGGAAATCTACCTATTTTCCTTAAGGGTATCAATTAATTCTAGGGCCATCTACATATCTTAGATATGGTCATAGAACATGTGTTTCCCATAAATCCACACTTCCTATAATTCTAGGATTCTTCCTAAAACTCTTATGGCTTAATCTTAAACTTATCCTATTCTTAAGACTTCTATTTCTAACTTACTGTTTCTTGCCCTAATCTTGATGCTCTGATACCAACTTAAACTGTCACGCCCCAACGGTTACCCTAAACGTGACAGCCCGCTATACTCAATATTAAAGCTCAAGAATGACTACCTCAGTCACTCGAAAGCTTCCATATCGGTACAAGGCATACGTTCACAACAAAGGAAGACCGTTGAAGTAATGCATTTTAAGATATTGGCAGCGGAACATACAAAATAACACTTAATATATATTTCATTGAAATAAAAGTCTTACAGCTTCTAAGGGGCATTCCCCCGATAATTTCATGATAACATGGTTCTAAATATAACATAACTAAAGCTAGAAGATTTTAGAAGAAATCTACTCTATAACTTCAAAATAGAATTCCTCCAAAAGCTTCTCAAAATAAAGATTCTCCCGGGTGGATCAAGGGGAGTCTCGGGTGCAAAAGATAGTCCTGCAATATCAAAAGTCTATAGGAGTATAAGCATTACTAGCTTAGTGAGATATTCGTTACGCAATAGTACTCATAACAAGCAATCAACCAAGTTTATTAAACAAGCATATGAATGCAACAATCATATGATCAAACAGTACATACGACTATCCGGTTTCGTATGTGTGATGGATTTACCCCTCCATCGGTGGTTAGGGAATGCTTTGAACTGGGTCTCGAACGACCTCCTTAAAGTTTGAGTGCGTCTTGGGATTCCAACGAACCGTACTACTAATCCCCGGGCTTTCCTTACCCAAAGCGATCGATCCGGCTCGGCTACACCTTGAGGCCGTATTCCCCAAACGTCCTAACCCTCAAGATGTAGCTAGGCAGCTTACCTTTCCGGTCCCACGCTGAGGAGTAGTAGCAAAAACTTTGAAATGATATTCTAAGTGATATGCATGAGCAATTTATTATATGGGGATTTCAATATAACATTAAATCATTTTAAAGCGATCAAACAATATTTGCACACATAACCATTCATACATAGAAACATTTATATCAATCATAATTTGGATTCCGATATACTTATTGTTCATTGATCGTACATAACAATTCACATTCATAGTTCCCATAATATCCCACATGCATACCAATTTTATCTTTTTCCTAGCATCTAGTGCTCTATTCTACAAGCACATGCGCGAATACGTAAACGTAAAGGAAACTCACTCGTCCATAGCTTTCTTCTAGGAGTCGAAGTAATCCTCTGGGAAGGGAAGATCTTCATCCTCGACACCTATAACAAAAGAAATACCCGCCATGAGTATTTCATCCAAGATCTATTCAAATTCTATAATTCTATCTTGTTGAATTCGTCCAAAATCGTATGAAATGGAAATTCCAACTTAAAATGGCCATAACTTGCTCATTTTAACTCGGAACTTCGCATATTATATACCGATTTCTACCTACTCGAAAAGATCTATCTATTTCTAAGGTTGTTTTTATCAAAAAAAGTTATTTGGGTCTCGGAATAGTAGCGTACAGATTTGATACGAATTTCAAAAATAGAGTTTTCAAACTTTTCTTTATTCAAGAGCTTTTGTACAAAAATATAGGTGTCACGCCCCGAAGGGTACTCTAAACGTGGCAGTCCACCATGCACAATATTAAAGCCTATGAATGACTACCTCAGTCACGCGAAGGCTTCCATATTATGTACAAGGCATCTAACACATAAAGGAGACACATCGGAATGATACGTTTTATGTTGATACAATTGAGTAACAACGTAAAGGAAATACAATCCACTATACTCCAAATACAAAACCATATACTTCAAAATACAATTCATCAAACTTCAACTACATTCATCCCAAGACTTCACTATATAAAGCTATTACAAAGCAAATCGTAAAACTTAGCAAAAAACTTCAAGCATTCTTATATCTTGCCGGAATCTCGAAATCATTCTCGGCTTCAATCATCTTGGTCCCCACTTAGCATTCTTGGAATAACCTGTTCATTTAAATAACTATTGAGGTATAAGCTACACTAACTTAGTGAGATTCATTTCCGCAATAATATACTCAATTGTAAAATATACAAACAAGTTTATTTAAACAATCATATGAATGCACAAGCACGTGAACATACAAGCATATGACTTTCCGGTAGCCATATGTAAATGGATTTACGCCCTCCATTCGGGCTTTGGGGTGGTCCATAAACATGCGACCACAATTCCAATATTTTCTCTTGTGGTTTATAGTGTCTACTCCACTGCCCATTAACATAAGCGACCTCATAGGCCCTTGATGTTAACGAAGGTGGTCCTCCACCTGTTTATATGTATTGGTTTATAGTGTCTACTCCACTGCCCATTAACTTAAGTGACCCTACAGATCCTTAATGTTAACGAAGACCCACTGCCTCCCGATCATACTTTTGTTCCCACCAAAAGCATTCTCGTAATGCAATGTGACTCACTAAATGATATGCATGTACAGTTTATTTATAGAATCGTAGCAAGTTCGTTATGTAATTTAAGAGCGATCATAGAGCATTTCAAACAATCCAAGTCTATACTAACTCATACAATATTATTTCAACAAGTCTCATCTCGATATACTTATCATTCATTCAATAGGAAAAGTTCATTTCTCATCAACAATTTTATCTTTACCTAAGTCTAGTGCTACTACAATTACAAGCACACTCAATGAGCATAATTACTTAGGAAATGAACTCACTCGGCCATTGGATCACCGGTCTTCTAGTAATAATAATCCGGTGGCAAAGAGTCAACGTTCTCGGGTTCACCTAATCACATAAGAAATACTCTAATGAGTATTCTACCATCTAAGGATACTAAAACTCTAAGAAAGCTTAGTGAAATCGAAATTCGCGTCATTTTCGAAGTCCCGATTTAAAATGGCCATAACTTGGTCGTTTTAAGTCGGAATTTCACAAATTTTATATCGATTTCTATCTACTTCGGAAGAGCTTTCTAAATATGAAGTTTAAATCAAGTTTTAAAAATATATAAGCCTCGGAAATGAGGGATCAGATTTGTACAGCGGTTAAATAGATTCTGAAAAGGCGGTTTTCATAAATGCACTTGAGATTCCTAAGTGCAAAATGAAACTAAATACTATGGCAATGATTTTCCCTATCATGAATGTTATGATATGAACTCTAATGAGCCTAAGTTCCTATAAATTTTTAGACTCAATGAATTTAAATAAACTTTCCTTAGAAAACCATTTCATGCTATTGTCTAACAAGTGAGTTTACTACACTTGGTCACACCTACATATTACAAGGATGTTCTTTAAGAAAAACACTTTGTTTAAAGAAATTTTGACCCTTATATTAGTTATATCCTAAGGCCTTTATTTCTTTAATAAAATTTCATTTGTAAACTTTTAAGAGGGTCTTTTACTAGGGTGGTTCCAAAAATCCGAATTTAGTAAATCTCATTTCCAAGTTGATTCTTTTAAGAAAAATGCATTTTATACTTAGAAATTTAAGTATTTATTTTACCTACACCCTAAGGACATCATTTATTTAAGAAAATACCATTTTTGAAGTTGGAAAACTAGTGTTTTCTAACCATCTATCCATTATTACGAATTTGCCTACAAGACTTTTTAACTCAAAACTTCCATTGGACTTCATCTCTTATTTCAAATATTTTCTTTAGTAAAAACTCATTTAAACTCATGAAAAATATCACCAAACATTATCTATCACCTATAGGCTTCATTTTTCTTGTAAAATACATGTTTAGAAGTTAGTAAAAAGGTTTTTAGTCTAGGGTTCCCAAGCCATCCGAATTTACACTAACTCATTTCTTGAAAAGTGTTTTCCTTTTTGGTTTGTTAACTTATCTATCTATAGATCTATGTACTAGAAAGGTTATTTACTAAGGACAAAACATTAAAGACTATGAATGCACATAAACTCAAAATAAAGATGAGATCTTAAATGTCTACATGAATATGAGTAGTAAAATGATAGATCTACTATATCAAGTGCTTAAATAGGTTTTCAAAACATAAAAACTATATTTTTATAAAAGATCTTTTGTTCAAAACACTTTTTGATGGATAAACATAAAGCTTTTCGCATGAAAGCTCCTTTAAATGTTAGATCTACTTTGTGATGGTTTGGTATTCTTGTTTTGATATTTCATTGTCCCTACCAAAAGATCATGGGGAATTTAGTTGAAATATCCAATAATATCCTTACCATAACAAGGATCTATGAGTAGAAGGAGTAGAAGTTTATTTACTTAGAGTAAAATAGGAGATGAATGAAGGATAGAAGAAAGTTGGGTGTGTGTGTGTGAGCATGGAGGCTCACGGCATGGGGAAAAAGAGGGAAGAAATGGAGAGCTTTTTACCTTTGAGAAATTTGAAAAGCGAAAGAATGAGGAAAGAGAGAGAAAATGTAGTTTATATATGAAATGAGATTAGGTTAAATGGAGTAAAATAAATTAAAAAAAATTGCAATTTGGAGCTTAGAAGGGGGGCCATCACGCCGGCACTATTCACAAAAAAAAAGGAAGAAGTTTGATTTTTTTTAATTTTTGTTTTGATTGATTTAACTTGATGTTTAACTTGTCATAACTTGTATTGAAAGTTAAGGGACAAAAAGTATTTAGAAAAGAGATTGATTTGAGTGATGGTAAGGGTTGAAATTATAGAGTGTACAAATAGGTAGTCATAGGTTGTACTTGTGAATAGTAGTGAATAGTAATCAAGACAACTTAATTACCGGTAGTAAGAAAAATACGAATAAGAAGGTTATAACTTTACTTTTCGTAAGCCGAAAAATTATGAAATTTATATTTTTGAAATCCTTATTTTATTTCGATTCTAATGAGTATTCATAAGGAAAATTTTGAAATTTTAGTTCCGGGGCACGTTTTTCTATAATGGGTCTCGGGATGACCCGGAATTGAAATTTTCTTAAATATGATCTTTTCTTGTTTCGAAATATAATCAAGAACTATATTCAAAATTAATTTGCCTATAAAAGTTTCTTATTTGGAAACCGAGGAAAAGCCGGAATTAGGGTTTCTAGGTCTTTCTCACAAAGCTTGAACTAAACCGGTTTAGGGTTTCATTTTTCAGTATCCGAAGTTTACTCGATTACTAGGAAACCCGGGGTATACATTATAAAAATAATAAAATTGTGTAATGAAATAAAATGAATAGTGCAACAGATAAATCAATTACCGGTAGAAATGAAAATACGATAAAAAGGTTATAACTGTAACTTTTATAACTCGAAAAATTACATAACTAATATATTTAGAAATCTTATAAAATTACGAGTCTAACGGTACTAATGGTATTTTTTTTATATCTCGAGCCCCGAGACACGCTTTTCAAAGTTTGTATCCGAACAGGTTCGAGATAGGTCAAAACTTTACCAATCTGATAATTATAAAACGAACTTATATTACTATGAGTTATTCTATATATTTAAACTACATCTCGGTCTCTAGGGTTAGGGGCGTTAGATTGCCGAACTTACACTATTGTATTCCAGTTAGGGTTTCCGGGTGATTTTCCGGTTTAGACCTTTGCCAATTTGGAAATTGATATTTATGTTTATATAACATATTTAATTTGAGAAATTTATTTTGAAATTTTATTTTTGTAAGTATTTAATAACTCTTAATGTTTTCAGAATTCTTTAATTGGATTTCATTTCCGAAAGTTAATCATTATTTACTTTTTAATAATTTGTTTTTGGGCTCTATATTACCCGATTTTACAAGCCGGAGCTAAATATGGAATTTTTTGTACGTCGTGGTTTTGAATTTGAAACCCACTGAGTTCTTATTTTATTGTTTAAAGATTTTCATTTTCTCAAGATTGAGAAGTTTCTGAATTCGTTCGTGATTTAGGACTTGTCAAAACTCGGTTTTAATTTGGAGTGATTTTTAGGGTTTATTTTCGAAGTTCATTTTGAAATTATTTATTGAAATTTTCCGGGGCTTACAATAGGTATATTGTATGGTTGATAAATCCTTTGAATACACACACACACACACACACACACACACACACACACACACACACACACACACACACAACATATATATATATATACTCAAACCATATGCATGAATTTAGTAGTGTTGTCTCAACAATGATTTTATAAAACAATGTGTCTTAAAAGTGAGATAAGCTTAAGACTTGAAAAGAAATTAGTTTTTGTTTTTGTTTTTGTTTTTGAAAAAGTTCCTAAATTATCACGAGTGAGTATTTCCTTCTTTAACTCCATTTAGTTATTGAGAATAATTAAATTTTTTCAAAAAGAAATCTTAATCTTTTAGGAGTCTCATAACTTTATTTCTAGTGGTTTAGAAAACATAGTTTTTCTAAATATTTTATGGTTATATGTTCTATAGTCCTTCTAAAGTTTTGATCCTCTTTAAAAAGATAATATTAATAATCTCATAAGTTATTTATTATTTTCATTTCCTAAGTAAAGCTTATCTTTAAAAAGATTATTTTTTTATAATTTGAAAAACTTGTTTAGACTTTAATATTCTAGAGTGTTGGTAGAAAACTTTGACAATTAAATTTAAGAAATCCTTTTTTTAAACAAGGAATTAAGTTTAAGGAAACTTTCTTATTTTATTGGTTTGAAAAGAGAGCTTGTGATAACTTTACTTTATGTATTTCTTGGTAAAACCACATATTATTACCAAAACTTGAGCTAACTTATCTATCTTTAGAAAAATATTTGTTTAATATAAAGCTTCAAGTCTTTTTAGGAAAAGAATTTCTTATGTGACAAAAATTTATTTTTAAAGAGAGTTCATTTTTATTACTTAAGGAAATTCATTTTCATTAAGGTTGAGACAATAACAAGATATTCATGTATGAATGAGAATATATAACTATGAGAAATATAAAAACAACATAAATAAAATAAGGGCATAAAAATAAAGTCAAGTGTTGGGAACCTTAGCTTTATCAAGGTATCCCGGGACTAAGAATAGACTGGTCCTCAAAAGAAAATAAAAATAAAATTGTTTTGACTTGATATGGACAAGTCTAAGACTAGAGAGACTAGTCTTAAGAACAACTTGAAATTAAATAGATTGCAACGAAGTAAATAAATTGCATGGAAGATAAATAAATTGCAAGACATTGAGCTTATATGCTCTAAATATTATATATAGCTATATAGATATTTAGATAGTTATGAACATAAAGGAATATAAAGAAACATAAAGGAATTGATATTATGAACAAAAACAAAATATGAACCTATTGTTGCTTTCTTAACCTTCATGGTTTTGGAAAACACACATTAAGTTCATACTAAGTAGATGAACATAGGAATTTCTTGAAGAATTTTTACCTAAAGGAGATGAACTAAAGAGAGCTTCTTGGAAGAACTTTCTTGGAGAGTTTTGAAGAGAAATTTGAGTATAGTAACTTTAGTAAAGAAGTGGTGTGAAAGAAATGAAGGCATGAGGGGGTATTTATAGATTTTTGGAGTGGAAATTAGATATAATAAAATAAATTGAAAAAGAAAACAAAATGGGATGCATTGGAGAGGGGGAGGCGCCGGTTTTGCATAGAATAGGGGGAAGAATTGATTTGTTTTGTTTGTTTTGTATTAAAAGAAGTAATGTATAAGATGTGATGTGATTAAAGTTGTATGGGGAATGTAAATTGTAAGGTATAAGTATGGTAGAGTGTAAGAAAAAGTAGAGATAGGTGAATAGTAATGAATAGTAGAAAAGTACTATGAATAGTAGACTAGACAATTAAAATACCGGTAGTAAAGAAAATACACGTAAAAGACCTATATCTGTTCTTTTTAGTTACTAAAAAATTCTAAAACTGATATTTTTGAAAACCTTATATTTTTACGAATCTATTGGTGTTGTCAGAATATTTTTGCTATCCGGTGCTCGGGGCACGGTTTTTGAAAACTAATCCCGATCGGATCTAAAGGACACTAGAAAAATTCGAATATGATATTTTTAGGCTTTCCTATATTATTACGAACCATATTCCACAATTATTTCAATTTCGTTTTCTAGGGTTTGAGAACACGGGATTGCCGGATCTAGATTCACTAGACTAATCATATAACTAGGTCAAATTTAGGGTTTCGTTTCAACTTCCGGTTCGTAGGGTTTGCTAATATTATCGAAAAATCTAGGGGCTTACAGAACCATTCTTATGTGATAAATTCTCCTTTTTGCAAAAGCATCATTGAAGCTTTTAGATTTGGACAACAATCTTTATGGGCATGATTATGAGTATAATAACAAGTAAATGTAACATAATGAATAATAAAGTCAAGTATTGAGAGTCTTAGCTTTCTCAAGATTCCCGAGACTAAGAAATAGACTAGTCCCTAATAGAAAAGAAAATAAAAGAGAGAAAATTGTTTTGACTTGATGAGAATAAGTCTAAGACTAGAGATGTCACGCCCCATAGGGTATCCTAAACGTAACAGTCCGCCACATGCTATATAAGATTCCCGAATTACCGCCTTAGTCCTTCGGGGGTCTCATATAGATGTAAGGCGTACCTTTATGACAATAGAATACAAGTCCATATGGAGATAAAAGCTTAATTTGGCATGCATTAGCAGTAGGATATAACTCATGGAACATAGTTAAACATTACATTTACTAAGGGGCATTTCCCCCGCAAAAGAATATTTAATGGCCTTATACAGTCATCTAAAGTCTTAGAAGTTTCCTATGGAAGTCTAAACAGAATTTCAACTTCTAGGGGAAACTCCTAGCTCTTGTACCTGCACAGTCGAGTCATGCTGCCTAAGCCATAAATTTGGTAGCTGCAAAAGGAAGAAACTGTAGGGACGTAAGCTAACTAGCTTTGTGAGTGAAATCTCCCACAATAACATTTATGTCACAAAAATTCAAGCAAGTGATTAGTCAAGCAAGTGAATGCACCAAACATATGAGAGCAACAAACATATGACTATTTGGAAATCATATGTGGATGGACTTACACCCTCCATCCCGGGTTAGCAGATTAATGAATACTGTGGTACTAACTTTATGCCGTTTATGGTTTACGGGTAACCGAACAATTATTTCGTTTCTGGATCACGATTAACCGAACAATTATTTCATTTCTAGATCACGATTAACCGAACAATTAATCTCGTTTATGGATCACGATTAACCGAACAATGCTAATGCTCCTTCCCATTATGATATGCATATGTCAGAATTAGGCATTAGTCCGGATAGTTGATTAAGTCATTTTATTCAGGCGATCAAACAATTTCTCAAACAATTCATCATAACTAACTACACAACCAGAATTTATCACCCGGTTTCGATATTCTTATTTTTAGTTCTCATAGCATCATCATCATACAATTTCCCATTTTCCCTATCATACATATTCAATTCGTTAGGCCTACAATCTAGTGCATTAATTTATCAAGCACATACAATAAATGAATTAGGAAGAGAAACTCACTCAGCCATGGGTTCGCCGGTCTCTAATAGTAATAGTCCGGAGGTAAGGATTCAACGTCCTCGGGTTCGCCTAATCATAAAAGAAACACCCTAATAAGTATTCTATTATCTAAGAACACCAAAAACTCTAAGACAACTTAGTGAAATCGAAATTCACGTCATTTCCGAAGTTCCGATTTAAAATGACCATAACTTAGTCGTTTTAACTCGAAATTTCGCAAATTTTATATCGATTTCAATCTACTTCAAAAGAGCTTTCTAAATATGAAGTTTAAATCGAGTTTTAAAAATATCTAAGCCTCGAAAATGAAGGATTAGATCTGTACAGTGGTTATGTTGATTCCAAAAATGCGATTTTCATGAATGCTCTTGAGATTCCTAAGTGAAAAATGAAACCAAATGCCATGGTGATGAATTTCTCTATCATGAATGTCATGATATAAACTCTTAGGTGCCTAAGTTTTTATAAATTTTTAGATTTAAAGAATTTAAATAACCTTTGTCTTAGGACACTATTTCATGCCATTGTTCAACAATTAAATTTACTACACTTGGTCACACTAACTTATTCTAAGGATTTTCCTTAGGAAAATTTTACTTTCCATAAAGAAATTTTGACCCTTACATTAGCTATATCCTAAGACATTTATTTCTTTAATTAAATCTTCATTTCTAAACTTTTAAGGGAGTCTTATACTAGGGTGGTTACAAAAATCCGAATTTAGCAAAATTTATTTTTAAGTTGACCCTTTTAAGAAAAATGCATTTTATACTTAGAACTTTAAGTAGTTATTTTACCTATACCCTAAGGACTCCATTTATTTAAGAAAATTCCATTTTTAAAGTTGGAAAACTAGTGTTTTCTAACCATCTCTTCATTATTACGAATTTAGCCTACAAGACTTTCAACTCAAAACTTCTATTGGACTTCATCTCTTGTTTTAAATATTTTCTTTGGTAAAAACTCATTTAAAATCATGAAAAATATCATCAAACATTATCTATCATCTATAGGCTTCATTTTTCTCGCAAAATACATGTTTAGAAGTTGGTAAAAGGGTTTTTAAACTAGGTTTCTCAAGTCATCCGAATTTACACTAGCTCATTTCTTGAAAAATGTTTTCTTTTTTGGTTTCATTAACTCATCTACCTATAGATCTATATACTAGCTAGGTTATTTACTCAAGACAAAAGCATTGATGACCATTAATGCACATAAACTCAAAATAAAGATGAGATCTTAAATGCCTACATGAATATGAGTGGTAAAATGATAGATCTACTATATCAAGTGCTTAAATAGGTTTTGAAAACATAAAAACTACATTTTTATGAAAGATCTTTTGTTCAAAACACTTTTAGATGGATGATCATGAAGTTTATAACATGAAAGCTCCTTTAAATGCAAGATCTACTTTGTGATGGTTTGGTATTCTTGTTTTGATATTTCCTTGTCCCTAGTAAGAGCTCAGGGGACCTTTAAGTGGAAATATCCAAGAATATCCTTTCCATTACAAGGATCTAAGGATAAGGAAGCAAGGTTCTTTTTACTTGAAGTGAAAATGGAAGACAAATGAAGAAAGAGAAAGTTGTGTGTGTGTGTTGTATGAGCCATAGGGGCTCACAACAATAGGGAAAAAGGGAGAGAAATTTGAGGGCTTTTACCTTTTGTAAAGTTTAAAAATGAGAAGAATGAAGTGAGAGAGAGAAAATGTAGTTTATATAGGAAATGAAATTAGGTTAAATGTGATAAAACAAAATAAAAAAAATTGCAAATTGAGCTCATTAGGGGGGTAGGTTTGATTTTTGTGTGACTTATTTTGATTGATTTGTGTACTAATTGTCATAAATTGAAGTAATTATTTAGAGACAAAAAGTCTTTAGAAAAGAAAATGTGATTGAGTGATTGTAAGGTTGTAAGAATAGGGTGTACTTGTGAGTAGTAGTAGGTTATACTTGTGAATAGTAATGAATAGTAATTAAGATAACTTAATTACTGGTAGTAAGAAATACGAATACAAAGGCTATAATTATATTTTTCATAAACCGAAAAAATTATGAAATTTATATTTTTGAAATCCTTATTTAATTTCGATTCAAATGAGTATTCATGAGTAAATTTTTGAAATTCAAGATTTGGGGCACGTTTTTCCGTAATGGGTTTCGGGAAGACCCGAAATTGAAATTTTCTTAAAATCTGATCTTTTCTTGTTTTGAAATATATTCAAGAACTATATTCAAGATTAAATTTTCTTATAAAAGTTTCTTGATTGGAAACTGAGGAAAAGCCGGATTTAGGGTTCTTACTTCTCACTCCAGTCTTAAGCTATTCCAGTTTAGGGTTTTGGTTTCCGGTTCTTGAGTTTTCTTGGTTACTAGAAAAACCGGGGTTTATAAGAGACTAGCCTTAAAACAACATGAAATAAATAAATTGCAAGTGAGCTTATATGCTGTAAAGAATATATATAAATATATATATAGATACATAATCATATTTAGTTAGATATAATAATAACCATAATATGAACAAAGTAAAGTAACAACATAAATATATATAAAAGATATTCATGAACATAGTGTAGCTTCCATAATATTAATTTTTAGGAAACTCACACCATGGTCATGTAAAGTTACATGACATGGTAAGAAGAACATATAAAGAAAAATTTACCTAAAAAGGATTTTACAATAATATGGGTTTTGTGTATGTAGAAGGGGGTTTGAGAGTGTTTTGGGAGAGTTGTGAAAGTGTATGTGTAGAGAGTTTTGAGAAGAGAATTTTGGAGAGATTTGATAGTGAATTTTTGGGTAGATGAAGTGTGAAAGAAATGAAAGAGGATGGTACTATTTATAGGAAATGAGGAATGAATTTTGTATGATTTAAATAAAGAAAAAATTAAAAAAAAAATTGAGAGGGAGAGAGAAGGGGGGGGGGAGGGGGGGGGGGGGGGGGGGTGGGGGGGTGTTGCGCCGGCCTTGTGAAAGAGAGGGGAGATAGAGTTTTATTTTTCTTTTGTATTTTTGTTAATTAAATGTAATAATAAGTAAAGTAGATGTGATAGAAAGTTATGGGAAATGTAAAAAGTAAATATAATAGGTGTATAGAGTGTAAGAGTATGTGTTAGAAAAAGTAGAGATAAACGAATAGTGTAATGTAAAGTAGATATGACTAATAAAGTATCGGTAGTAGGAAAATACACGTATAAATACGATCTCTGTTATTTTTATTTACCGAAAAATTATAAAACTAATATTTTTGAAAATCTTATATTTTTGCGAGTCTAACGGTATATTCGAAATATTTTTATTATTCCGAACCCCGAGATACATTTTTCAAGAACTATATCAGTTTGGGTTCAAAACTGATTGCGGTTTTGCTAATATGATATTTTTAAATTTTTTTATGCTATTACGAACTATTCTACATACTAATTTCTTACTTACTTACTTAGGGTTGTGAACATGGGATTGCTAGATCTAAACTGTTACGTCTAACTAGGGTTTTGTTGACTTTAGGGTTTTTCGGTTGACCTTTCGATTAAGGTTTGAGCTTAGTTAATAGCAATACTTTGGGGGTTTCAATTTTTATCATAAAAAGTCATTTTGGTCTTGAAACCGTAGGCTACAGATTCATCACGATAATTCCAGTTTTCAAAACATAAATTTACAAACTTTTCCTAATCCAAAAATACTTGTACAAAAAATGTAGATATTTGTATAGTTGAAAAAAAAATCCATCGAATATATATGTAACGCCCTAACCGGTTGGCATTACAACTCGCCACATATCCTCTCTTAATAGGACACGCTAAGGCTTTAATTTCCACAAACAACATGATTATCACCTGTATAACGCACAAGGTATAAAAAAAAAACATGTAGTCCTCATAAATAACCATATGATATAAGAACATAATCTCCACAACTAGAAAACTAGACATTGTTGACATAAATGTAGGTCAACAAGTCGAACCCCACCCTAAAACTATTGCAACAAATAAAACTCCAGATACAACTGAAAATCCAATGGACAAAAACATAAGTCTAACACTGAATAACAACAAGACATAAAAAGTCTTCCTTGATCCATCCTATGTCATCTATGACTATACAACTAGTCATCAGCAAGGTAGTCAGGACCGCTAACGCCATTCCCATCCTCATAGACGATATCAAAACCCGATAGATCATATATCACACTATCATCACCTGCACCTGAAATATAACAGAATGAGCGGTGAGCCCAGTACGATAATATCTAATCCAGTTCAAGCAAGGTTATGCACATACATCATGTATAAATAAATACAACTGAACTAAATGCATTCAACAGATTATTATCTATTTTAGTCCAGCAAAACAACACAGTTCAGAATCCAGTATACATAAATCCTGCACTCAGAGTAACTCAGACTCTACTTTAAAAACAACCAACTGATTTGAAAATAAGTAATCATATACATATATGGATGAGTGGGTACTCCCCAAACATCCCAATTCCTGAACACCTAAATTCTATCGGAATCATATCCTAGCACGAGTCCCTCGGGATAACCTCACACTAAGATCATTAGGGTGACTCACCAGTATCACTATCTGCCAGGTCTCTACTGGTCAAAGCCAACCACAACCAAGCAGACAATTATTAAGCCGAATATTTATTAAGTTCATTAAGCAATTCTATTCCTATATCCATTCACAAAATTCTAATCTACAAGCACATACATCAAACAATGGATTGGTCGTACCTTTTATATTCAGGAGATAACTTGAACTATTCAAAGACAACCGTCAACAACTATTAGAAAACCAAACCACAACACAACTAGCCACTACCACCAAACTCTCAAACTCCCAAACCCGATATCAAACAATAACTCCAAATCTCAACCTATAACATATCAACATATACAAATCACCAACATTCATAGATAAATCAAACTTAACATATATCAAATCAACAACATTCATAGATACATCAAACTTAACATAAAACAACCTATCTACACTAACCTGAAAAGAAATCTCCGTTATCTGCACCGTCTATTTCGAACAAACTCCACAAACACCAATTATTTCACCTAAAACCCTAATATACACAACAATAAGAATGTATGAGGATTGTTTAATCCATATTTTGTTTGAATCCATCATAGAAGAGATAAACTTACTATTTTGAATCCCTAAAACCCGACTTGCATTCGCCAATTCACAAATCTCACATGTGCTAGGGTTTTACTCCAAAAACCTTCATGAAAATCCATAAAACCCTAAGAAAGACTTATACAAATTTCATTATATAATCCATGAGAGAAGGTTAAAATCACTTATTTTGGATTAAAACACCCTTCGGATGATTCTCCAAGCCTAGATCTCCAAGAACACTCCAAAACTCTCTTATACGAAGGAGAAAATGATAAAAAGAAAATCTATCGAAAATGTTTTTTGCGTTTCGTATTTATAGAAATTTGGTCATACGCCGGCCCTACGCCGACGGCGTACATGTAGATCTTGCCGGCGTACACCCTACGTTGGCAAAATTTACACGAGCGCCGGCAGTGTTCATCGGGCCTTTGAATTCCAGAATTTCAATTCCTACTATATACGCCGGCAAATCCATGATCGACGCCGGCGACGTTCATGCTGGTATTGAGAGAAACCCTATTGAACGCCGGCAGCGTTCCTCCCAGCGTTAAGAAAAATGCTACTGTTCTCATCCTACGCCGTCTCTACGTCGGCGGAGTAGATTCTCCAAGAGGCAACATACAATCTGTCAAAAATTGCAGAAATTCGAACTTTAATATTTCTCCTACAACCACACTTAATCTTTTACAATTTACTTGTTTTGACCTTAAATTCATCCTATATCATCTCATGAATCATGATTCATTATATTTCCATCTTTATTTCTGTATTTTACAATATATATATAGACTCATATTGTATGCAAGATTCCAATGGTGTTGTCTCAATGATTATATTTCGTAAAACAATGTCTTATGGTGTTGAAACTTATATCTTAGCAATTTCTTTCCTAAGTGTTTTGAAAGAATTTCATAATTTATTTGGTTATTATGAATAAGTATATTCTTATTTTCTTTTCTAAAATAAATTTTCTCTTAGCTTTGGTCTTTTACAAATTTTACTTGTAGAGTTAAAATGATGTCTCCAAGAGTTTTATTAAGTTGGTGATAACTTATAATAATTCGAGTTGTGTATATTTTCCTTTAAAAAAATGGCTTTGATAAACAAGTCTTTTTCTTCCTTTATTTTCATTTTCCAAATTCTTTAAAATTTAACTTCATTTCCAAAATTTAGTCTTTTATCTCTTCAACCAATTTTACTTTAAAGGAAATCATGTTTTTTGTTTTTGATATTATCTATTATTCTTTTGTACATTATCATGTTTATACTCCTTTTTATTTGCTTGGAAATGGTTTATAGACTTACTAAGTTAGCACAATTGATCCCCATCAACATGACCTACTCGATGAGAAGTTAGCTCGACTATATGTAAAGGAGATTATGAGACTGCATGGAGTTCCACAGGAATTGTATCGGATCGAGATCCCGATTCGTGTCAAAATTCTGAATGAGTTTCCAAAAGTGTATGGGAACTAAGTTACATTTCAGTATAGCTTATCATCCACAAACTAATGGACAATCAGAGCGAACTATCCAAATCGTGGAAGACATGTTGAGAGCATGTTTTATGGAATTCAAGGGAAGCTGGGAAGCACATTTACCTTTGGTAGAGTTTGCTTACAACAACAGCTATCATTCAACAATTAAGATGCCGCCGTATGAAGCTTTGTATGAAAGAAGGTATAGATCACTCTATTTTGGGATGATGTAGAAAAGTTAACAATTGGACCAGATCTCATCCAAGACATCTCAGATAAAGTCAGGATTATTCAGCAAGGATGAAAGAGGCCCAAGATAGACAGAAAAGTTGGGCAGATAAAAAACATGAATCCTTGAGTTTAACATTGGTGTCATGTGTATCTAAAAGTGAATCCGATAAAGAGTATCATCGTGTGTGGGCTCGAGGAAAGCTAAGCCCAAGATATATCGGACCTTTCGAGATCTTCGAATGAATAGGAGATCTAGCTTATCGTTTGGCGTTACTACCAAACCTGTCGGGAGTACATAATGTCTTCCATGTCTCAGTATTAAGAAAGCATATCCCCGACCCTGATCGGATTGTAGAGCATGAACCAGTCAGGCTAAAAGAGAACTTGACTTTTGAGGAGCACCCAGTTCAAATTCTGGATCAAAAGGTTCAAAAGCTAAGAAACAAGGAAATCCGATATGTTAAGGTGTTATGGAGGAATCATTCGCAAGAAGAGGCTACTTAGGAAGCCGAAGATGAGATTCGAAAAAAATATCCAAATCTCTTTGAAGATTCAGGTACGAATTTCAAGTTTTGAGGACAAAACTTTCTTTAAGGGGCGTAGGTTGTAAACCCTAAAATTTTCGGTTAGCTTTAAGCTTGATCTTAGAATTAAAAGTCAACCGGAACCTTAAATGTCAACAAAAGGCTAGTACAAACCCTAAAAATTTAGATCCGGCATTTCCATTTTCTTCAGCCCTAGAAAACGAAGTTGGAATGATTATGATAATAGCTCATAATAGCTTTAGGTTATATAAAAATACCAGATTTGTGAAATTCAAGTGTCCTTCGAACTTAATCGGATCAGTTCTTGAAAATCGTGTCCCGGAGCCTGGAATAATAAAAATATTCCAATAACATCAATATAACCGATTTAATATAAGGATTTCAAAAATATCAGTTTCATAATTTTTTTGTAATTAAAAATATCAGATATCGTAATTATACGTATATTTTCTTACTACCGATACTTAAATTGTCATGTCTACTTTACATTACACTATTTACTACTATTCTACACTATTCATCTATTTCTACTTTTTCTTACAACCTACTCTTACAACCCATACCTCTATTTCTTACACATTTTCATTTCTAATACAACTTCACATCTTTCATATTTTATTTTTAATTAACAAAAATACAAAAAAAATGAATTTTCACTCTCTCTCCCTCAAATTTGCGTCGGCCCCTCTCTCTTTCATCTCCAAATTATTTCATTTTTATTTATTTAATTAACACAAATTATCTCCCACATTTTCCTATAAATACCACCTCTTACTTCCACTTCTTTCACACCTCCATATGCTAAAGTTACTCTCAAATTTCTACAAGAAATCTCTTCCAAGAAGTTCTCTCTAGTTTAGTTCTTTTAGTAATTTTCTTCAAGTCTTCTTTATGTTCATGTACTTAGTATGAGCTTAGTGTGTGTTTTCTAAACCATGAAGGTTAAAGAAAGCAACAATAGGTTCATACTTTGTTTTTGTTCATCATCTAATTTCTTTATGTTGCTTTTATATCTAATATATCTATATAGCTATATATATCTTTTAGAGCATATAAGCTCATTTGTTTTGCAATTTATTTACTTTCATATTGTTTTTAAGACTAGTCTTTCTAGTCTTAGAATTGTCCTCATCAAATCAAAACATTTTCTTTTTCTTTTAGGGATTAGTCTTTTCTTAGCCCCGGGATACCTTGATGAAGCTAAGGTTCTAATACTTGATTTATTTCCTTATTAGCTTATTCTTTCAAGTTATTATGTTTCTTTATGTTTCCATAGCTTTGTGATTCATATTCATGCATGAATATAATGGTTTTTGTCTCAACAAAATAAATGAGGAAATGTTTCCTTGAAAATAAAGATTCTTTTCTAGAAATAAGAAGTAATTTTCTTAAACAAACTTTTCTAAGAAATCTAGAGGAGCTGATAAACATACATAGAAAGGAACTTTTTAAATAAATAAAATTTTACTAAAACTTCACTTTTTATTAAGTATTAGAAATTCCTTTCATCAAAATGAAATGATCTCAAGAAACAGAGAAATTATTTCTCTAAACATAGAATTGTTATTACTTTCAAAAGAAAAGTTGGAAACTAAGCTTAGAAAATAAAATCATTCCTTAGGAATTTAAAAAGATTACGGAAATTAAATTTGGGGAAAGGAAATACTCATTTGAAATAACTTAAGATATTTTCAAAGCAAAATAAAAGGAATATTTCGAAAGTTCTCACTTTCCAAAAATATTTAAAAGACTTTACTTTCCATGGTTGAGATAACTTCATTAACTTCATACATTCAATATGAGTCACTTAACATATGTTTATACATTTCAAAGGTTTTACAAGCTATTATATTACCTATCTCTTCAAAATGAGTTTTGGATAAAAGAAGGAAAACAAGTTTATAAAAATTCGTGGTGAATCTGTTCACCACTTTTTCGGAACCCAAACAACTTCGTTTGATGAAAATAATTTTAGAAATAGATAGATCTTTTCGAATATGTAGAAAACGGTATATAATATGCGCAATTTCGAGTTAAAATGACCAAGTTATGGCCATTTTAACATAGAATTTCTCTCTATACGAATTTTAACGATCTATTAACATAGTTCCTTATTAGTACCGTAGAATAAAAAAGAAATACTCATTTTGGGTATTCTTTTTTATTAGGTAATCTCGAGGAGGATTGTTCATATCCCGAAGATTACTACGATTAGTGGAAATCTCGAACGATTCATCCATTTCAAGAAAGGTGTCATCATGGCTGAGTGAGTTTATTGTCACGCCCTGAAGGGTACCATAAACCTGGCAGTCCACCGTACACAATATTAAAGCCTAAAAATGACCACCCAAGTCACGCGAAGGCTTCCATACTATGTACAAGGTGTCTAACACATAGAGGAGACACATCGGAATGATACATTTTATGTTGATATAACTTGAGTAACAATGTAAAGGAATTTCAATTCACTATACTCTAGAAACAAATCACTATACTTCATATACGAATTGCTATACTCCAAACACAAATCATTCAATCTTCAAATACATTCACCCACAGACTTCCCTACATAAACTATTACAAGGCAAATCATAAAACCTAGCTGATAACTTCAAACATTCTTATTCTTTGTCGAAATCTCGAAGTCATTCTCGGATTCAACCATCTCGGTCTCCACTTAGCATTCTTGAGATAACCTGTTCATTTAAACAACTATTGGTATAAGCTACACTAGCTTAGTGAGAATTCCCTTAATTCCGCACCATAACAAGCAAGTTATAATCAATCATATGCTATGCATGAACAAACACGTGAGCAAGCAATTATGCATGGGTATCCGGAACCCACACACAGAACGGATTTACGCCCTCCGTATCTTGGGTTAGGAATGGTATTGAAGTCTACACGACCGCATCTAGTCCCCAAGCCCTCGGCTCTTAGCACTCGACTCGGCTAGGCTCATCCAAGGAATGCATCCACATGCGCCTTAGTACCCCTGAATGAGCTCTGGCACCGGGCTCGTTATCCAAACGAGGCATCAACGGACCATACCGATCGACCTGCGTAGGAGTAGCATGCTACCAAATGCAATATGTCCGATGCGATGCATGATCAATTTAATTTTTGCTTAGGTCAAAATATTTATACATTCTTTAGAGTGACCAGCCAATATCATACATATAACAGAAATAATATGAATAGTGTAGTTATCCAATCAAATCGGTTTCGATATGCTTTAGTATTCTTTGACATACATTCATCACAGCCTCATCATATATCCCATCCCCATTTATATAGATTTTTATCTTGTTCCTATAATTCTAATGCAACTAACTACAAGCACAATCAAGGTATTAAAACAAGGAGAAAACTCACTCAGCCATTGGATCACCGGTCTTTTAGTAATAGTAATCCAGTGGTAGGGAATCGTCGAATTCGGGGTCACCTAAAAAGGAAGAAATACTCTAATAAGTATTTCATCACTTAACTAATCCAAACTATCTTATACAAACTATCAAATTCGTAATTCTCGTCCTAAGCGGAAATTCCAACTTAAAACGGCCATAACTTGGTCATTTTAACTTGAAATTTCGCAAATTATATATCGATTTCTATCTACTTCGAAAGATCTATCTAATTATATATTATTTTCAAGTTTTGAAAACTTTGAAGCTTCGAAAAGGTCTGATCAGTAGCTATTTCAACTTCCGAAAAATCGTTTTGTAAATGTTTGTAATGTTTCTACCATATAGATTAGCTATACATGCAATATGAGTGATTTCCTAACATGAATGACATGAGATGAGCTTAATGTATGCATGATCTTGATGATTTTTGCTAAAAGAAAATTTTATAACTTTTTATTTTGCAAGACCATAATTACAACTACTTATGAAAAATCTAATTTTCTAACTTTGATCATTTCCATTTGTTTTGGATTTGTTACTTAAGAAAGTATAATTATTTTTGTTGAAATTGAGTCTTCATTATATATATTACTTATGACCTTCATTTCTACATAAAAATTTCCATTTTTCACTTTGTAAACATGTTTTTAAAATTGGTTCATTCCAAAATCCGAATTTTGCAAAACTTGTTTTTGTGGTGATTCCTTTATGTAAAAATCATTGGATATTTAGAAAATTAGGGCTCAATCATACATAACCACCAATGACTTCATTCTTACACAAAAATTTGAGTTTTACACTTTGCAAATATGTTTTCCAATATGATTTACTCAAAAATCTGAATTTTAGAAAATTCACTTTTTGAATGATTCTTTTGGGAAAAACTTGTTTAATGCATTAAAATTTAAGACTTTGTGGTACCTATTACTTAAGGACTCCATTCATTACATAAAAAATTCATTTTGAGCTTGGATTATAGGTATTCTTATTGCCTTCATTCATAATTACGAATTTCACAAATTGACTACTAACTCAAAATTTCCCATCTTGATTCTATTTTTGTTTTATACATTAATCTCATCAAAACTCATTCCAACTTGTAAAAATCACTACTTAATGATACCTATTACCTATACCCTTCATTTTTCACATAAAACATGAGTTTTGGAGTTGATAAATGGGTTTTCAAAATTGGTCTTGGTTGAGATCCGAATTTACAAAATTTACTTTTGGTCATATGTTTTGATAAAATCTATCTAAGCTTATGAAAATCCATTCCTTACATATAATATCTTATGAGCCTTTCATTTCTTAAATAAAAACTTCCTTTTTGAGTTGGAATACATGTTTTTAAAATATGTCTTGACCAAAATCCGAAAATGAGATTTTTATTTTAAAAATCACCTTTGATTCTTGTAAAAAGAAGTTTGATGATATACATATATTAAGCCTTCATTTTCTTAAGTAAAAATTACATAGGGGCTTTGCCAAAATACGAATTTCACAATTTTTGTCTACGTTCAAATCTAAGATCTACACATAATATGAACATAAATCTAAATAAAACCCATGATAATAAACTTTAAACTCATAGATCTAAACTTTGCTCATCAAAATCACTCATTTATGTTATCTATACCCTAAGCCCTTCATTTTAAATGAAAAATACACATTTTGAAGTTGAAAAATAACTTTTCTAAATATGGTTTCATTTTTCATCCGAATTTTTAAAAATGATTTTTGTTGAAAATAAAATAGATCTTGAGTTTTCTAAAACATTCCTACTATCATCATGCCACTACAAGTTGCTTATGAACATAAAACAAAAGTCTAATGCATTTATGAACTCCAAACACTAGATCTAGTTTTATACTAGTTTTAAATGCATGAACACATGTGAATGAGGAATATATGCATAAATCATAAGCAATAACAAAAATATAACTCATATAGTAAAATCTATGCATAAACAAAAATCAAAGCTACAAAAAGCTAGATCTACAAAAATAAACAACTTTAAACAAAAAATAATAATGATACAAGATAATAATAATGGAGAAGAGGAGTGTTTCATTTTTGGCATCATCATCCTTAGCTTTTAAGCTAATGGAATGTCATTTGATGCATGAAACTCTCATTATACTTTACCTATATCACCTATGGAAGCTTAAGAAGAAGGTTTACTAAGAAATCTTCAAGAAATATGTGTGGGAGCTCCAAAAAAATTAGGCAGCAAGATTCTTTGTAAGAACAAGAGAGAAAGAAGAAAGAAAGAGAGGAAAAAAAGAGGAAAAGAGGGAGTAAAGAGATAGGTTTCAAATGCATGAAAAGGAATAAATGAAAGGCATTAAGTGGAGAAGAGGAGGGTATTAAATGAAAAAGAAAAAAAATAAAACAAGAGCAAATTTTTGGGGTGCTGTCCACGTGAAAGAGAGAGAGGAAGAGAAGGTTTGTTTGAATTTTGACTAAAAATTGAATTGTGTAATAAATGATTGTTAGCTTCTTTAAGAAGGAGTAGAATATAATTAATTTAGTCAAAATGGAGTAAATAAAGGACAATGGTAGCCAAAAGAAAGAAAAATTTACCATGAAGTGATATAATAAAGTATAAAAAGATTGAAGTAAAAGGAAGTGATATGTGTAAGGTGTACTTGAAAATATGAGTTGTAAGAGTACTTTCTTAATAAAATAAAATTAGAAAATTTATTTCAAATATTGCAGATTTTCATAATTAAATTAAATAATTATTTGAATATTTTAGTATTTAATAAATATGTTACCGGTATGATCAAAATACACGAATATAGGCTATAAATGATATCTTTATAACTCGAAAAATTCTAAAAAATTATTCATGAAAATAAAAATATTTTCAAATATTTTCCAATTATTAAATTAATTTATTTTATTTTTAGTAACGGTCTTAAATAGAATCTGATCCCATAAAAGTCCGAATTAACTAAATTTTAGAAAACAAAGTTTCCTATAATATATAAAATATTTATCTAAAAAATAAACCTTTAAAGAATAAAAAATTGTGTAATGAAATAAAATGAATAGTGCAAAAGACTAATTAATTACCAGTAGTTGATCTGAATGGGATATGTATATAAAATTTCAGATGCTACCAGCAAGTATACTGGGTCTTGATCAAGTAATATAGAATGAGTAGAGTATCGTTTCCACAGAGACTAAATTAACTACTAGATTGATATTAGATTATACTAATATTTAGGCAATCAAAGTGTATCAGTTAACTATAACTAATCAATTATATCTACTTATGAATGAAAATGAGAATGTGAGAAGTTTATATAAGATGAATGTGGGAAGGAACAGGATCCATCCTAATCTTTACTAATCATGCTGAATTTATATTATATGAACAATTAGGATTATGGATATTTGTACGAAATTGTAAAAACCTAAAACAAAGTTTTAGTTAACCATAAAATAATCTATTAGCTTCCGCTATACAAATTATCAATGGAATCTAATTTATAATCATAAATCTTCCAATTCTATGATTATCTAATATCCTAGATTAACTTCTCATAATTCCTTAGTGAGAAATTAAAATAAAATATTGCATGAAGTACATGGAACAATTTCTAAATTAATATTAAACTTAATTGTTTCCACAATTGTTGTTTAATTTCAATTCATGAATTCCTATGAACCTTAATTCTTTTTCCAAATCATCATAATTCTTATCAATTCAATTTCAGTCAAAAATAAAATAGATAATTAGGATTCAATACAAATATTCCATAATTCTAACAATCCTGTAATATAAATTCAATAGTCATTTTAGCAAAATTAGGATTTCATCACTTCCCACAAAGAAATGTTTAGCTACTCATGGATGATGATTCAAAAATCAAATAAGAATATGTAATCGATAGCATTATGAACAAATAATTCAGATAAATGAATTGCATAAGAAAGAGAATAGATATCACCAATTCGAGTATCACAATCTTCAATTACAATTCTTGAAAGCTCACAAATTTCTCTCACAAATCTATATGAAATACTAGACTATTCTATACTCAAGTGTACTACTTTGCTTCTGCTTGTGGATGAATGTTGGAGGGGGAAAACCCCTATTTATAGTAAAAATTTCTTGCAAGGCAATAAATGAAAATTACTATTTCACTTCGTACGCCGGCAGTTATGGATCCTACACCGGCGGCTTACAGATGGCGTATCATCAATTTCTTCTTTGCGCAGGTAGTGCACTGGCAGCTTTCAACTTCGGTTACAAACGTAAGCCGCTTATACGCCGGTGGCTTAGATGTAGATCTAGTCGGCGTATATGATGAGAAATGAACGATTGGGCTAATTTATAACGAAAGCTGCCCCGAAGCCGGCGGCTTTGACACCGGCCTAGATACTCCAATATATGTCTCTTCAATTTTCTCCAAGCATATGTTATGTTCATGTTGCTTCAGATCTGTGACCTATGCTGCCTTAACGCCGGCTAGTAGCCGGCTTAGATTGTAACTCCTTCAAAGCTGGTGACTTTTCATCTCTGAGCTGCCGGCCTTCAATGTACGCTGGCCTGTTCAACTTCTACGCCGGCAGCTTTGAGGCGGCGTAAGTGTGGTTGAGTAAATATCTTGCAAAGTTAGCAGTGTTAGCAACGGCCTTAAGTGTAAGCCGTTTAAACGCCGATGGCTTTGAAGGTTCAAATGCCAGCGTATCCTTCATTTTTTTCAATTTCCACTTCAAAGTTTCTTGTCTTGATTTCTTTATCCAAATTAGATCTGTTACATGAATTTTAATCAAAACAAATATCCATTCTAGCTCTTTTGAACATCAACAAGTTGTACAAAATATGATCTTATCAATTCCCCTACACTTGAACTTTTGCTTGTCCTCAAGCAAAATGAAGAACAAAATGAAATCTCTTATAGATAGTACAACTTTCCCAATTTAATCATAATTTCTTTAACTTGTTTTTCTTGTATCTATTGCTCTAACCATACCAATTTCTTGTAATTAGAGTACTATAATCAAAATTAAGAAGTTAATCCAAACACAACGAGTTTTAATCTAAACTTTTAACAAAAGAACATTCTATTCAAAGCAAATACTCAATCCATTAAGGAAATACTCATTTAAACTCCATTGAACTTTTAGCTTTTATATATATATTCTAAGTAACACTAAATGAAAGCATGTGGTATCTACTTTTTCCTTAATTTCTCCTTCTTTATTATAAGCTCCTTTATTTGCATATTTGCATTCATTTTTCTTTTTCTTTTTTTCAAGCATTTATTTCTTTATGGGAGGTTTTTTCCTCCATCTTTTTGCTTTCAAAGCTCGTGAATTGAACTTTTGCCTTTCTTCCCTTCTCGTTATAGTGAGTTCATTGAGTCGTACATCCCAGGCTCATCACCAAAGTGACCAGGTTTCAAAATACCCTAAGAACTCTTCCTCACTTTAACATTCAAGTTCAGACACTCATAACTCAAATTTCAAGTCAGAGGAGTGGTGCTATGCTTGTTTTTTTTCTTTTTGAATGCAATAACAATATCAAAGACTTATTTTTATAAAGGATCATTAAGTTTAAAAGTTTCTTCTACCTCTTTCACTAAGTGTTATAATTCAAAAAATACACACACACTAAAATTTCCTAGAAGTAAACCTGTTTATTTTTCACAAAAGGACTCGACCAACTCTTAAATTTCCAATTCCAAAGTTAAAAATAAAGTAAACTTGTTTCTTAAGGATTTTACAACTTTAATTTTAACTTAGTAAACCAATCATAACAGTAGGTGAGTAAGATACTTTTACAAGTCAATTTCATTGCTTTCAGTCTTTACTTTGTATTATCTCCAATTCTTAAGAGATTTTTGAAAAAATTTTAGCAAAATTTCCTCATAATTTGCTTTCAAACCAAAAATACAAGATGGAGAATTTCAAATATAAATAACAGCAGACAACAGATCATATTCATCACTTCAATTCAGCCTTCATTCAATTTATCCCTTCCCCCACACCTCAACTAAACAGTGTCCTCACTGTTTTGCAACAAATTAAATCATAGGAAAGGAATAAGAAAAAGAATTTGATACTTCCTTGAATTCAGTTGTTTCACAGTCATCAAAATTTGCATTGCAAGAGAATTTTTGCTTTGCTGGCTTTCCTGTAATCACTACAAAAGAAAAGCAAAAACAAAAATAAAAGCAAAAAAAATAAAAGCAGAAAAATAAAGGAGTCTACCCACAGGAACTTAGGTACTCAATATATATACAGGCCAAGATAAAAAATAAAAACAATAAAGATCAAATGAGAGCTAGCAGGATCTCTAGCTCTCTGGCCTTGGACTGGCTCTGCTGCTATCCTCAATAGTATGTCTCTGAGTGTCTCCTGGGCTGGTTGTGTGTGTATACTCCGAATTAAGTCTATCTATGTGATGTGACTCAGAGGAGTCTCGTATGTCATCCTGGCCCCTGTCTCTGCTCAAGCAGCAGATGGCCGTCTCAACGCCTCAAAGATAGACTTTCGAAATTTCTTATTTTTCTTTCTCTCCTTTCCTATCTATCCCTGTGCTCCTGGCTTTGCTTCTCACTCCTCAACATCCAGCCTAACCTGTCTATACCGTATGTGGAAAAGTGCCTGTAGGAGAGAGGAGCATATGTAGATGGGATCTCAAATGGAGCATCTCCAGGAAAGATATCCTGGAACTCGATCTCCTCCAAAACTGGTGGCTGAGCTCCTCTGGGGTTTTTCAGCAATCCCCAGCCTCGGAATGGTGCAGATGAAATTTTCCTACTCTCAAACATTTCATCATCCTGTGGAGGCTCAAAAATATCCATCCCTTTTAGTAATCTTGATATGGCCACCACACACAGGACTCGAGTCCTGGTATCATCTGCCTGCCTGTAGATGAAGTTCGCTATCTCCACTCCAAGATCAATCCTGTAGCTTCTAATAAGGCTAAACAAATAAAACATGTCGAAACTAGTCACCTTGTTGTGACTAGTCTTCTTGCAGCTCAGAGTGTGTGCAAGAATGTCGTGGAGTAGCTTGTGCTCAACAGCACGAAATGATGTGGCCAATGACTTAGAGGGGACGAAGGGCTCATTTGCTCTATCAGGAGCAGCCAGATGAAACCAGTAAGCCTCATGAGTCATGTGATCATCTCCCTTAGGCCAACTATTAGGCGGATCCTATTCTCCTCTTCTTCATCATACAATCCCAGTATCTTGCCCATTTGCTTTAACTTAACCTCCCTGATCTCTCCATATGCCTGGAATTGAAAAGTGGACTCAGCTCTATCTGGGATATTTTTCAAAGTAGACAAGAAGTCAATAGTCAAGTTCTTGTATGCTGGCTCCCTGAAATCAAATAACCGGATCCAAGCTGGATCTTGGATCATCTCTCTGATCCTATCATCAATCCCGAACTCATCTAATAAACTATAGTCCAGATATTGTGTGTTTAGGAAGTCCATCTTCACAAGCCTCTTTTTCTTATCTTTGGCGTACTGCTGACTGGACAGCATATTTCTGGTCTGAGAACCTGATGTAGAGGCGTCAGTAGTCTTTTTTCGCTTTTGCCTAGGAGCCATTCCTACAAAAATTTGAACTTAATTAGAACAAGGAATGCACAATTTCAATGAAATTCTTGATGACTACAATCCTAATTTATGCTTAAAACATGATTTTAAACAATTTGAAGATCAATGGCATATAAACTAAATATCATGGAATTGACTTGAAGATATACACTTGCAAAACAAAGTCAAAGCTGGCAGCTTAGATTGGCCAGCTTAAAATTGAACGTTGGAATTTCAAACTTTTCAAATATAAATGATTTAAAAAAAATTTCATTAAAAGTTCCAAAAACATTTTTTTCAACAAATTTTTCTCCAAATTCGAAATTCCAGCTTCAATTTAAACACAATTGAGCACAATTCATCAATTGGAACTCTAACTAGTATAAAAGTTCATGTTAAGCATCAAATTGCAGTCCAATCATCAAAGCCCCAATTTTTCGAAATTTCAACTTCCTACATGCTTAAGAACCCTAATTTTCAATTGAACCCCAATCATGGATCAACACAGCTCAAGATCATAGGAATAAACATGAATGAACGAATGCAGCTTTATATCAGAACA